>CAUYRT010065678.1:0-40054 GCA_963574885.1 Lepilemur ruficaudatus
AGTTTGAAGTAATTTTAAATTTCTCTTTAGATTTATTGCTTGACCCATGTGTCATTTAAAAGTGTAATAATGGCCAGCAAACATATCAAAAATGCTCAACATCTCTAATCATTAGAGAAATGCAAATCAAAACCACAATGAAATATCACCTAACTCCGGTGAGATTGGCTTATATCAAAAAATCCCAAAACAACAAATGCTGGTGAGGATGTGGAGAGACAGGAACACTCTTACACTGTTGATGGGACTGCAAATTATTGCAACCTCTGTGGAAAAGAATTTGGAGATTCCTCAAAGAGCTAAAAATAGAAATATTATTCGATCCAGCAACAGCACTATTCAGCATCTACCCAAAAGAGCAAAAGACATTCTATCATGAAGACATCTGCACCCGAATGTTTATGGCAGCACAATTCACTATTGCAAGAATGTGGAAACAACCCAAGTGCCCATCAATTCATGAGTGGATTGTTAAAATTTGGTATATGTTTACAATGGAATACTGCTCAATCTTAAGAAACGACAGTGAGCTAGCACTGCTTATATTATCCTGGATTGAGCTTGAGCCCATTATTCAAAGTGAGGTGACACAAGATCGGAAGAATGGGCTCCATATGTACTCGCCATCAAATTGGTACTGACTGATTAACGCTACGGTGCTCAAATGGTGGTGGTGTTCACCAGGGATTTGGGGCTTAGGGGGGTAGACCCACATCTGAGGGATGTGGTGAGCACTGTGGAGGGGAGGGGCATGCTTGAAATGTAGTTGGGGATGGGAATTAGGGGTCTCAATAGGGGGAAGGAAATGTTCTAAAACTTATTTGTGTGAATAGCTGTACAACTTGGTAAATTTACTAATATTTAATTGTACACTTAAAATGGAGTAATTGCATGGTATATAAATTATACTTCAATAAAGTTGTCTTTAAAAAAACAAGCATACATAAAAAAATTTTCATTCCATTTATTTATTTATTTAGACAGAGTCTTGCTCTATCACCCAGGCTAGAGTGCAGTGGTGTCATCATAGCTCACTGCAACCTCAAACTTCTAGGCTCAAGAGATCCTCCTGCCTCAGTCTCCTGAGTAGCTGGGACTACAGATGTGAGCCACCCCCACCTGGCTAATTTTTCTATTTTTAGTAGAGATGGGGTGTCCCTTTTGCTCTGCTTGGTGTCCAACTCCTGAGCTCAAGCAATCCTCCTACCTCTGCCTTGGCCTCCCAGAGTGCTAGGAGTACAGGCATGAGCCACTGTGCCTGGCAAAATTTCATTCATTTTAAAAGCTTAAAAAAATTATATATATTTATATCACACTTTATTCATCTATTCATCGAATGATGGACATATGGGCTATTTCCAACTTTTGCCTATTGTGGATAATGCTGCTATGAACATGGATTTAAAAATATCTGTTTGAGACCCAGTTTTCAACTTTGGGGGTATATACCCGGAAGTGGAATTGCTGGATCATATGTCAGTTCTAGGTTTAATGTTTTGAGGAGCTGCCATGCTGCTTTCTATTGTGGCAGAACCATTTTACATTTGTCAGCAATGCACAAGGGTTCCAATTTTCCATACCCCTCACTGATACTTGTTATTTTCTCTGTGTGTATGTTTTTAAATAATAGCTATCCTAATGCATACGAAGTAGTATGTCATTGCGGTTTTGATCTGCATTTTCTGATTTAGTGATGTTGATCGTCTTTTCATATACTGATTGGTCACTTGTTTCTCTGCTATGGAGGAATCTCTACTTAAGTCCTTTGCTCATTTTTGAATTGGTGTGTTTGTTTGGTTGGTTAGTTATTCATTTGTAGGAGTCTTTTATATATTTTAGATATTAATTTCCTGTCAAATATATGATTTACAAATATTTTCTATCACTCTCTCCCAACAGTTACCTTTTAATTCTGTTGATAGTGTCCTTTGAGGCACAAAAGTTTTTAATTTTGAGGAAGTCCAATTTATCTATATTTTTCTTTTGTTGTCATATCTTTTTTGTCTTATGTAATGAAACACATCATTCCCCTTGTGATTTCTATGACTGCATGTATGACTCTGCGGATTCTTTGGTCTTAAAAGTACATGAAGATACTTTCTCTTTGTCCTTTATGGTTTTGTTTAACTACATAATGTATTTGGATACCAATACATTTTGTTTTAAAGTCACATTGTTGTAGAGTATTTAAAGACATTAGGATATGCTAATAAAAGGGAAAGTTTATAAAAGAGTTTATCTCAGTTTTATTTTTAAAAGCAACCAGTCTAAACACAAACATATATATAAACATATTACAAAGAAAAGGACCAAATGTGCTCAAAAGGTTGTGAAATTACTAGTGATTTCTATCTTACCCTAAAAATCCCCTCATTTTCCAAATTTTATAAAATGAGCACATATGGTATTTATTATCAGAAAACTATAGGGATTGTTACAACTACAGAACTAGAAAAGAAAAACTTGGAGTGGATGGGACTCATAACTATGGAACTACCAGACTGAGACATGAACATGAAAACTTAGTTTTGTAAATACTGTAATAATATGCAGTACACAGAAATAAAATAAGTAAGAGGAAAAACTTACCTCCAAACTTACAGAATCTGAAAATAAATTTGGTATGTCAACAGTGTTTATCTCTGTGATAGGAAAGCAATATAAACTATTCTTTAAACTTGGAAAATAATGATAGTCAATTAAATTTTTAAAAATTGTTTAATTTATTAATGATCAGCATTGGAGATAGGGACAAAATAAGTATCACCATGATTACTACCCAGAGGAAATTTTAATTACTGCACAGTATTCTATGCTATGAATACTCTATCATCTATTTAACCATATTTTTAGTGCTGAAATTTAGAGTATTTCCCATTAACTCCAAAGTGTCAAACAAATGTTATAATTTTTTAAAAGAAATATTACTGTATATTTTGGCTTTTATTTAAAAAGTTCCCAATGGCTTTTGGAGACAGAATCAAGAAGAAGGAAGTGGAAAGTCGGCATTACTAATAAACAAGCAACTGTTTTATTGTCTGATGTGTGCAGGCTCTCATTATCCCCCACTCTCCCCTCCTCCCACAGGAAATGTTATGAGAATTTTCCAATCTAAAATCAAATAGCTCGTGAAAAATACAGGAAAACAGAATATAGAATATTTAAATCACCACCCAAAGACCACCGATACTAAATTTTGGTGTTTTTACACCTTCTAGCATCTCTCTGTAAGTTCCTCCACCAGCCACCTCTCCCTCCGCACATCTCTGGGCTAAAATCAGGGATCGATTTAGGATGAGTGGGATGCCTTGCCCTCTTCTGTTGCCCAACATTTTAGTCACATTTTCTCTTAGCTCTTTTGAAGTTATAAAAGTACAGTATCAATAAAAGTTGAATGAGTAAACTAATAAACATATTGGGTTTCTAGAAAACTCCGCGCCGGGGATGGGGATGTGTGTGCGGTGGAGGATGAGTGGGAGGTGGATGAATCAGCCATATTAGAGAACCTGGGAAGGTGAGCAGAGTTGGAAACGTAGATCTAATAATTTATTGGTTAGGAATTTGTCAATCACTACAGCCCAGCAAATGAGATTAGAGCAGACTTGTGGGCGGGAAGAGGGTGACGCGGCGAGCAATTTGCACCAAGAAAATTCAGCCAAGAGACAGCTGCGTAATCAAATTGCAGCGCCCCCTTTTTTTTTTCCCTTCCTTGCAGCAGCAGCTGCTTGCGGAGGAGGTCTGCCCACTGCGGCTCTCTGCAGTCTCTGGCCCGCTCTTGCAGGACCGCTCACTTCAGCCATCGCCGCCCTCTGCACCCAGCCCAGGCCGACGCTCTGTCAGTCCGGATCACAAAGCCTCGGAGCTGCTTTTTACCCCGCAGCAGCTCCCGCGGTCCGGCCCCCACTGCTCGTTCCGCCCCTGCCCCGGCCACCGCCGCTTCTGACATTTCGGTGAGTCTTTTCCTGCGGAGGTCAGGTCTCCCGATCTTAGTAGTAGCCACCTTAGGCGCGTAAGGTCCTTTGAAAAATGGCCGAGTCAGCCAACCACAAGGAACTGTCAGTATCCAGTCGAGAAGATGCTGGTAATAATGTAACGATGGAGGGGCCCGGGGAAAATCGGGGGCGCGGTGAAGAAGCCGCCGCTGGGCTTGGGGAAGCAGGGGAGAAAGGTGAAGATGCCGCTGCCAAGTCCAGGAAAGACGAGGGAAAAGGTGGAGATAATGATGAGGACTCAGACCCAGACCGTCCAAAAGGACTTATCGGTTATCTTTTAGATACAGATTTTGTCGAAAGTCTACCTGTGAAAGTTAAGTACCGTGTGTTAGCCCTTAAAAAGCTTCAGACTAGAGCGGCCAATTTAGAGTCCAAATTCCTGAGGGAATTTCATGACATTGAAAGAAAGTTTGCTGAACTGTATCAGCCCTTACTGGAAAAAAGACGGCAGATCATCAATGCAATCTATGAACCCACAGAAGAGGAATGTGAATATAAATCAGACTCTGAGGACTACGATGACGAGGAAATGTATGATGGGGAAGAGATGTATGGTAATGAGGAGGGTATGGTACGTGAGTATGTGGATGAGGATGATGGTTATGAGGACTATTATTATGATTATGCTGTTGACGATGATGATGATGATGATGATGATGATGATGAGGACGACGACGACGACCACATTGAGGCTACTGGAGAAGAGAATAAGGAAGAAGAGGATCCTAAGGGAATTCCTGATTTTTGGCTGACTGTCTTAAAAAACGTTGACACACTCACTCCTTTGATTAAGAAATATGATGAGCCTATTCTGAAGCTCCTAACAGATATTAAAGTGAAGCTTTCAGATCCTGATGAGCCTCTCAGTTTCACATTAGAATTTCACTTCAAACCCAATGAATATTTCAAAAATGAGCTGTTGACGAAGACCTATGTGCTGAAGTCAAGGCTAGCATATTATGACCCACATCCCTATAGGGGAACTGCGATTGAGTATTCCACGGGCTGCGAGATAGATTGGAATGAAGGGAAGAATGTCACTTTGAAAACCATCAAGAAGCAGCAGAAACATCGGATCTGGGGAACAATCCGAACTGTGACTGAAGATTTTCCCAAGGATTCATTCTTCAATTTTTTCTCTCCTCATGGAATCAGCTCAAATGGAGGGGATAGAAATGATGATTTTTTACTTGGTCACAATTTACGTACTTACATAATCCCAAGATCAGTATTATTTTTCTCAGGCGATGCACTTGAATCTCAGCAGGAAGGGGTAGTTAGGGAAGTTAATGATGCAATTTATGACAAAATTATTTATGATAATTGGATGGCTGCAATTGAGGAGGTTAAAGCCTGTTGCAAAAATCTTGAGGCATTGGTAGAAGACATTGATCGCTAAGGCAGAGCATGTATGGCCCTGAAATTAACTGCCTAGATCTAGTTACTCAAGATATAAGAAGTCGTGTGTTCTGTATTTTTCTTGTAATGTCAGTTAAAACATACCTCAGAAATAAAAGAAAAAAGTTAAAATATTAATTTGACCTTGCACTTTAGTAGTAGAATGTTTTGAAGAAATGTAGACTGTGGTAAATGATTTAAGACATTAACATAGTGCTATGTAGTTTAATCCTTCTGAAGTCCTTTTGTCATGTAGCTATTAATCTGTGACTGTGAATATTATCAGAAATACTAAATGAGACCAATATTTGTTTAGAAAGAAAATCCTGGAAAGCACCCCAAGGGTTTTGCTATTGTTTTTTTTTCTATTTTTGTTTTCTTGGTCCTTTGGCTAGTGGGTTTAATTTTGTTGTGCCTGCTTCATTTTGCAGTAGCAATGCAGCAGAATTGAAAACTTGAATGCTTAAAAAGAGTCCTGCATATGGTTAAGCATTTCAGACAAAACTACATTTATTGTTAATCACAGCTTGTTCACAGGCTCTTGTACTTTATGTGACTGTGATAAATAATGGAACTTAGTCATATTGAGATTATTGTTCATCAGCAAACTTTTAATCACAGTATTTTTCAAAAATATATATATATTGTTCTATGTGATTGTATAAACTATGATTACAGTGCATAATTCTCTTTTCCTATAGTATATTGAATCATTCATTGAAAGTGATAACTTTATCATTTTGAAATGATATTTCCTGTTCTTTCACTGCAAAATAAAATGAATAAAAATTTCAGAGTGTTTCATGTTTAAAAACTGATGATTTTTTCTGAATACAAGAGTAGTATGTTCATTGGAGTACGTTTGGAAAATACTAAAAAAAGCATTAATCGAAACAAAAATCCATGTACCCACCTCCCCAAACATAAGCACTGTTAATGTTTTATTTTCTGTAATTATGTTTCTGTGTGTTTATACATGCATGCAAATTTACTAACACTATATAAAGATGTACAAAGAAAGTGTATCTTTTTTAGTGTTTATAACTGTGATCTGATCTTAATCTTGAGTTTACCGCCACTCCACTGGGTTGCAAGGAAACAAAAACCTCAATTCTAATCAATCCAGTAACCTAATTGCTATTTAATAATTTAAGCACTCTTTATAAATAACAGGCTCCTGTGTGTTAGTCTGTATCTCATATTTCTTACCTACCCTTCCACAATATCATCTGGATATATAGGGGCTTCCATTACTTTATGATATGGGGCGAGGGGTATGCACTGCCTGGGGACAATGGGATGTGGTTAATCAGACCTTGTCCCAGAGTTGACTTTACCTTCCTCACCTGTAGCAACTGAAGAGATTTGGCTTCTCTTTATCGCAGACTCCATGAAGGTCATACCCAGCCTCCTAGGACAAGAGGGAATTTTTTGGCTCCTTCCATGCCACACGGGAGCTGAGGGTGGCTAGGAAACGCTCACTCTCTTTTGTTATTGCTGCCTAGCTACTCTTCCATCCTAGGTGGTTGTGATGTGATCTCACAGAATTATAAACCAAAAATGGAACAAAAGCTCTTCTGCTCCTGACTTATTCTTCCACTATCGAACATGCCTCCTCCAGATTTTGGCCCAGAGAAGTAAATGCATAACACTGCCTCCTTTCATATTTCTGTCTCATCTCTCTAAAGTCAACCAGAAAGGTAGGTATGAGTTTTTCTTTCCTTTTCCTGCCTGGACAGGACCTTCCTCTAATGTCAAATCTTTCTCCCAGGAATGATGATAGATGTTCATTTGCTTTTCTCTGGTGTTGCAGTAGTTGACAAGATACAGGGGAAACAACTTACTATTATAAGGGAACCAAAATCAGGAGATACTTCCAATGTATACCTGGTAAATATAGACTTTTTCACACTTTTCAACATCATTAATCTTGACCTCTATGAAATTCCTGACTCTCCCCAGATCTCTCCTACACACAAAGATTGGGCCCCTTTCAATTTGTGTCTACTGTTATTGTGCATTAAATAGTTTGGAATGCAGGTGTACCTCTCTTGCTATTTCACAAAGGAGACCCAGACATTTTGCAGCACTTCCTGTCCCCTTCTCTTGCCTCCATGAGATAGAAGGTGTTTCTGGGCTTGCTCTGAGGTGAGGGCAGGCAAGTCTTTTTTTGCTGTAGTTCTTACAGCAATGACCATCAGCCAAAGGCAGGAACATACCTATAGTTCAGCAAGTTATGTTTATTTCTCATTGCAGTAAAAGAGAACATGCAACAGGGAACCAGGGAATGTATCAGTAAGTGGGTGTTAGAAAAATACACTGCAGGATTTGGGCTTTGGTTGTGTGATTTGATGGAGGCTCTAAGGAATTGGGGCTTTACTCTAGATTGGATGTTGACAGAAAGTAGAGACAATTTTATGATTGGTACTTCAATATATTTTATCCATAGGGAGGAGAGACTAGAACAAGAAGTAAGCTGTAATTGGTAAAAAAGTTATAGCCAGTAATTTTAGGTTAGATTGAGGTGGGAGGGTGCTTGGTATTTTGTGGGTGGCACAGTGACCTTGTTTTTATCTGTAGTTAGACAAAATAAATGGTTTTGCTTTGTCTCATCTTATTATAGTCCCAGAGTCACCTGGTCTGAGGTTGGTATTCTGTTAAATGATTTATGTCCTATAAGAGAATATCATGGCCTGGATGTGAATGCCAGGCCAGCTTCCTGATATGTGGGACTGCTTTTTATTTTTCTTTTCCTTTTATCTCTTAAGGATGCAATTTGAGGCTTTCATCTCTTCCATAGCTTGAGGTGGCATGCAGGTTCATTCAATTTGGTTATAGACTAGTCTAAAGGCCCTTTAGGCCTTGAGGGTAAGCCACCAGCTTCAGTCCACATACCAGACATCCCTGTACTAGGGTTTAGGACCCAAGTGTGACAAAGCATAGAATTTTACCTTACTTCTCTTTATATTTGTCTTTAAAAAAGACATATTCATATGGTCCTGGAGGGGTCATTGAGGTGGCTGTTGGGCTTTGTTACAATTTTGGGATTCCCAGGGAATATACTTAAATACATAAATCTAATACAATTTCATTTGTGGATACATAATAATTTATGGCATAAATTACAATATTCAGTGTTACATATCATATGGCAAAGTGGTTGGTCTTTCAAGCCATGCTGCCTAGATTCAAATCTCAAGTCTGTGACTTACTAGTTGGGTGGCCTTGTGCAAATTACCTTATGTATCTCAGTTTTCATTTCTGTAAAAACATGGTAATAGTTATACATCTACCTCATAAAATTATCACGAAGAATCAATTAGTTTATATAATGTGCTTAGAACTATGCATGGCACATAAATACTATACATGTGTATCTATTTCATTATTTTTGTTAATAAGTTTTTATCTGTAAAATACTCAAAACTGTAAAATATGGTAGGGGTGCAGTGAATTTTTATTAAATTAATAATTGTTCCCTTAATTTGTTTCTAATTTACACGAAAGTGAAAACACATGCTTTTCATTTTAATAGCAAAAGCTCCAAGATATCTGTAAGTGCTGAAAAGGGCTAAGTGGCAAGTTCTTAACAAGTTTGGCTAATAAAAAGGAAAACAGTGACTCTGGCACTGCTTCTTCCCTGCCAAGTGCATTCATTAGACTTTTATTTGTGTATACTAAGCTCAACACTCGCCATAAGCCATTTGTTCACTGGCCAATAAATATATCATGATACTCATTTAAAAATCTTTAAACCAGAGAAAAATAGAATATATAAAATTAAAACATCACATGAAATTATATGTCATCGTATAACACTGACTTCAGTTACCTCACAAATATGTGCAACATGAAGTGGACTGTAAAGCAGAAATTCCTTTATAAAGAAATATAAAGAGTAACCTTACACAGAACATACCTCTGAAATGTATTTTCTTCAAATTCTTTGCCAAACAATACAGTTTTTTAAAGTAAAAGAGAAAAGAATGCTCAAAATGAAACAATCTGTGCCTTTTTTAAAAAACCACACTAATGATTCATTTGTTGATTCATTCTCAGTGTGTTTTAAGACAATAAAAACTCTCGAGGTCATGCAGCCAATGGATAACCCACCTACCCCCATCCCAAGCTCTCACACACCTATACACCCCCACTGTCTCTCTGCGTGTGTGTGTGTGTGTGTGTGCACGCTTGCACAATGGATGGAGCGTGAAGTGGGATCAGAGGGCGTGAGAGGGGGCGGTCATTAGTCATAAAGGATCCTAGCCTCACTAAAACTTCTCTCTCTGGGCTTGTGCGTGCAAGTAGGGGGAGGAAGAGGAGAGAAGAGGTTGAATCATCATGAAGGCCCACTTGCCCTAGTTTAAGTCTCGTCTTTGACCTCCTATCAACAGGGAGCTCGGGGGATGTGGGTGTGTGCACACGCGCTGGCTAAAAGGAATGGGCGATCGTGTTTTATGAAACCATTTTCTATGTGTAAGAATACAAGTCCATGGCCAGTGAAAAGAGAGGCAATCCTGGCGGAGGCATACAAGGGGCCGATGCCATAAGCGGCTTTGTAGGAGGCGTGGAGTTGAGGGCACATACGTCCACCTTGAAGTCAAAGTCGGTTCTCCTGTCTGGTAAAGCAAAGGTACCCTAGAGTAGGGAAAGACAAGTGGTAATGTAGACGGAGGGTCTTGGTCTGGATAGCTTTGGTCTGACAGGCACCAGGGCAAACAAAAACTTAAGTGGATGGCGAGAGGAGAGTCCTGGAAACGGGCCATGTAGGAGGTTTTGGATGAGTTCAGCCTTGGAGGGACTCACGTCTCAAGTACCTGTGGAATAGATGCCCTTGTCATTGATGAGTTAAAATGGCACCTTGGGCCCGGGACACATTTGGAAGTCAGATGTATATAGTACAAATATGAACATCCATACAATAAATGGTGCATATAAAGGGAGTATTACCGAGCCACTTTCGTGTCAATACTAGTGTCGGTGTATTTGGAAGATGAAATAGATATAGAAATAGATGTTAACTATCTAGTTGTAGTTCACTATCTCTGTAAAATAGAGGATCTGTTAATTTAAATCTTATACAAAAAGCTTTGTATCCTAATCGAGGGTATCACTTGACCATGAGAAAAAAGCTTTCCAATCAGTCTTATTTGGTAAGATTAGTGCTGAAATAAAAATTTCACAAGGCAACTTAATGGATATGGTAAAAGGTAACTGTACATTTCTATTAAATTTTCTGTTTCCCACTTAATATACTTTCAGGTGCACACGTGGGCGCACACACGAAAACAAGATTGGATGATTCAGAGTGAGAGGAAGCGCCTATCTTCTCAATGGGTGGAGCCAATATCAATGAGTGGTTTATCATTTAATATTTCTCCGTAAGTTTTCTGGATGAAAGGAGGTAATAAAAAGTGATATTTTGTATGTGTGTGCGTGCTCACGTCTGTGCATATATGCACATGCTTTATTGCAGAATATACCAGTAAAAGTGGAAATGATATTTAGAGAATAATCTTTGTCGTCCAAAATATCACATAGAGTTTGTCAAGAATCTTGTGGATAAGGAAGAGTGAATGACTTGTGTGTGATGAGTTCTTTTCCCCACTATGATGAGGTACTTTTTATTTCACAGCTTAGAGGAATTGAAAAGTTTTTCCTTGCCAAGACTCATATTAGCCAACCCAAGACATTCCCATTTCATGTTCAAGCATTAAATTTGCATACTCTTACTGTAAGTTAATGTGGTGTTTGTAGAATATCTCAGCATTACATCCTAACTAGAGTAAGTTTGGTTAGGGATGGTTATCTCCATTTTTCACATGAAAAATCGGAGACATTGACATTGTAACTTGCCAGTATCTTTCAACTATTGAAAGGAGAACTCAAATCTGATCTCATGGCTTACACTCTTTCACCACACTGTGCTGCCTTCAGTGAAACCAAATGATGTTGCTGATTTGCTTAATATTAAAATATCTCTATGCTTACGAAAAGCACTGGTGCTAGCATAGGAATAGATAGTAACTTATATTCCATTGTCATTGACTTAAAACTTGTAACAGCTAGGCTGAAGCTTTTTACATGTCTTAACAATGTAAAAAATATTACAGAAATTAATTAAATTTCATTTTCTCTTAAATATTCTCTAATGTAGGCTTTGCTATTATGGCCCATTGTTTCTCACATAATCATAGATTTAGCTTTTTTTTTGCCTTTTTAAACATCAACTTTTTTCCGGATTATATATTATGTAACCTGGAATCCCACTTGTCAGCAGTTTCCTTATCTATACAATGGAGACAATTACTAGTGCCTATGTCATACGATTGTTTTGATGATTCATTGTGTTAATGACAGTCAAGTGCAATGCCCGGCACATAGTAATTCCTTAAACATAATAGGAACATAAATTATACCTACTCTTTTATGACTTTATATCTCTGAGGTGATCACAAACAGAAGGGAATGTGAAATGATTGTGTCAGTTTATTTTTTAAATTTTAATTTGAAATAATTATAGATTCACAGAGAGGTGGAGAAATAGAACATAGAATCCCATAAACTCTGAAAGTTTATGCTTTTTGACAAATTTTGTAAATTTTCAGCCCTTATTTCATTGACTATATATTTGCTGCTGCACTCGCTTTCTAGGACTCTGATGAAATGAATGTTAGATCTTTTGTCATTGTCAGGGCTTTCATGATTCTGTTCATTTTTGTCCAATCTATTTTGTATTTGTTGTTGCTATCAGGTCAATTCTATTTATCTGTCTTCAAGTTTATTGATTCTGTCCTGTCATCTCTATTCTGTTATTGAACACATCCAGTGAGATTTTTATTTTGGTTATTTTGCTTATTTAATTTTGTAATTTTCATTTTGTTCATTTTTATAGCTTCTATTTCTTTGCTGAGTTTTTTCTGTTATGTATTTGTTTCAAAGTGTTCATAATTGCTTGTTGCTTTTAATGATGGTTACTTTAAAATCCTTGTCAGGCAATTCCAACATCTGAGTCATCTTGGTACTGGCATCTGTTGATTTTTTTTGCTCATTCAAGTTGTGATTTTCTGATTTTTGATATAATGAGTGATTTTTCTTATATCATGGACACTTTGAATATTATGTTACAAGACACTGGACCCTATTTAACTTTTATATTTTAGCAGGCACTCACCCTGTTCAGGTTTGGTGTGTAGATGTTGGCTTACTTGTTTCTGATGACCTTACTGGTTTTGAGAAGAACCAGTCAGGCACTTTGTAGAATGTCCCTCAATTCATATTTGTCTAATTCTTGTCTCATAGTTAGAGTGGATTTATGGGTTTTTGAAAGGAAGACTACAGAGGCAAAGTTTCTTTCCCCTCATGTCATACTGAGAGAAAACACTATCAACATGACAGGACTGATTATGTTTAATTTTGATCATCTGATTGAGGAAGTGTTTGCCAGGTTCCTACATTATAAAGTTACATTCATCCAAGCTCCACTTTCCGTAATGTTACTCTTCAGGAGCAATTTACTAAACCTAGTCAACATTTAATGGGTGGGAACTTATGCTACACCTTTTGGAGAAGTATCTATGTAAATTATTTGGATTTATTTTTTACAGGAAATTTCTTTTTCAGTATTTATTTATTTATTTATTACGGCAATATGGACTCAAGGATATGTATTTTATGATTTGGGTTATAATCCAATATTATGCTGTTTATTTTGTACACAAAATATTTCAGCTTTGGTAACTGGGAGCTCTTTCAATTTTTTCCTGAGTCCCTTAGCCATATCCCTACCTGTGTGTGTGTGTGTGTGTGTGTTTGTGTGTGTATTTTACCCACTATTTTACTTTCTGTCACTACAAGATGCTCTAGGCTCATCTTGGATATTTCATATCCCAGTCCCAGAGTCAGCCATTTCTCCATAAAAAGCTCTTGTTCCTTATTTTGGAGGACAGTGTCAGAAACCAAGATCTGAGCACTGGCTATGCTTATTGCACGGGGGTGTCATTGCTCTTATACCTTCTCAACAAACAGCTGGGAAATTTATGTACATATATTGACCCTTATATAGACACATCTCTACAATAATTTCCCTATCTATCCATAAGTATTATATATTAAGCTAAACATGCTTCCGTATTGATTTCTCTGACCCTAATGCATTACCACATGGATCATTCTAAACTATGTCCTTGCTTTTCTGTAACCTCTCACCCAGCAGTGAAAAATCCAACTCCCAACATCCTCTATCAATGCACTTACTTGCTCAATCTCAGTATGCATATATAGAGTTCAGAATTGTTAACCCATACCCCTGAGAGAACAACTTTACCAGCTTCGGTACATTGTTTATGTACAGTATCAGAAATAATATTTTAATAAAAACTATTCATATAATTTGGGCAATTATGTAGGCAATCCAGGGTTATGTTATGGGATTCCCAGAACTTGAGTGTCTGTTTATAAAGCTTGTACTTCTGTCTTTTCAAAGAACAATTCAGTTCTATTTTATATTTATATATTTTGTCCATTCCTTCATATTAGGATGTGTCTACTCTTTTCTCAGAGTGATCATATAGAGGGGAATGAGATTTGATTTCTGCATGAGGGACTCACAGATGACAGATAAAGGAATTAAAGGGATTGGAATGTGACTATGGAGGGAATGGCACACCCCAAGAGTCTCACAGGTACTAGGAAATCCAAAATATGAAAAAAGAAGTGCCGTGAGCAGAATCTGGTATTCAGTGATGGGACTTCTATCATTCAGTCTTTTAAAAATAATAAGCCTGTCCCTGGAGCATTGGAATTATAAGAGATTTTTAAAGACTTTATAAACTATTCTTTTTTGTATTAATAGATCTTATTTTTAGAACAGTTACAGATTTCCATTAAAATCAAGCACATAGCACAGTGTTCCCATATACTGCCCGTCCACATGCACACAGTTTCCCACATGAATTCTTTATAATGGTAAAAAATACATAACATATAATTTATCACTTTAAACATTTTAAGTATATAGTTCAGTGACATTAAGTACATTCGTATTATTTTGATACCATCACCATCACCCATTTCCAGAACTTTTTATCTTTTCAAACTGAAACTCTCTACCCATTGAAAAATAACTTCCTATTCCTCTCTCCTTCCAGCCTCTGGAAACCACCATTTTACTATTTGTCACCATGAATTTGACTATTCTAGGAACCTCATATATGTGGAATCATACAATATTTGCCCTTTTGCGTCTGGATTATTTCACTTAGCATGATGTCTTCAAGATTCATACATGTTGGAACATGTGTCAGCATTTCATTTCTTTTTAAGGCTGAATAATATTGGATTATATAGTATTAAAATATTATTTAATTGTTATTGAATAATAATTATAAAATATTATGTAATAATATTTAATTATTTAAGGCTGAGTAATATTCACTTATATAAATCACATTTTGTTTATCCATGAATCTATTGATGGACATTTGAGTTTTTCCCCACCTTTAAGCTCTCGTGAATAATGCTGCTATAAACATGGTAATACAAATATTTGTTTGAGACCCTGCTTTCAACTTTTTGAGTATTAATATATACCCAGGAGTGGAATTTCGGGATCTTATAGTAATTTTTTGTTTAATTTTTTGAGAAACTACTGTGCTCTTTTCCACTGTGGTTACATCATTTCGCATTTCCACTAGCAATTCACAAGGGTTCCAATTTCTCCACATCCTCACTAACACTTGTTATTTTCTGTATTTTTTAAAAATAATAGTCATAGTAATGGGTGTGAAGTGGTGTTTGATTGTGGTTTTTATTTGAATTTCCCTAATGATAAGTGATGTTGAGCATATT
Source organism: Lepilemur ruficaudatus (assembly GCA_963574885.1). Taxonomy (NCBI): domain Eukaryota; kingdom Metazoa; phylum Chordata; class Mammalia; order Primates; family Lepilemuridae; genus Lepilemur; species Lepilemur ruficaudatus. The sequence continues at coordinate 15,240 of CAUYRT010065678.1, forward strand.
TTCATGTGCTAAGAAGTCATTTGTATATCTTCTTTGGAGAAATGTCTAGTCTGGTCCTTTGCCTCTTTCTGTTTTGGATTTTTTTCCCTGTTGATGAGTTTTATGAGTCGTTGGTATGTTCTGAATATTAATCTGTCATCACGTATATGATTTGCAAATACAAGCATACTTCGAAGATATTGTGGGTTCGATTCTAGACCACCACAATAAGGCAATTATCACAGTAAATTGAGTCACACAATCTTTTGGTTTTCCAGTGCATATAAAAGTTATGTTTACACTATACTGTAGTCTATTAAGTGTACAATAGCATTATGTTTAAAAGTTGACATAACTTATGAAATACTTTATTGCTAAAAAATGCTAATTATCACTTAAGCCTTCAGCAAATTGTAATCGTTTTGTTGGTGGGGGGTCTGTTGTTGATGGCTGCTGACTGATTAGGTTGTTGATTGCTGAAGGTTGGGGTGGCTGTGGGAATTTCTTAAAATAAGACAGCAATGAAGTTTGCCCATCAAATGAGTCTTCCTTTCACTAAAGATTTCTCTGTAATATGCAATGCCATTTGATAGCATTTTACCCACAGTAGAACTTTTTTCAAAATTGGAATCAACCCTCTCAAACTCTGCCACTGCTTTATCAGCTAAATTCATATAATATTCTACATTCTTTGTTTCATTTCTGTGGTGTTCAGAGCATCTTCACCAGGAACGGATTGCATCTTAAGAAACCTCTTCTTTTGTTCATCCATTAGAAGCAACTTTTCACCATTTAAGTTTTATCATGATACTGCAGCAATCCAGTCACATCTTTAGGCTCCACTTCTAATTCTAGTTCTCTTAGTATTTCCACAAATCTGCATGAATCAACTTCTGCTAGCTTCAGACTTTTCTTCTGCAGCATCCTCACCTCTCTCAGCCTTCAAAGAATTGAAGAGAGTTAGGGCTTTCCTGTGGATTAGGCTTTGGCTCAAGGGAATGTTCTGGCTGGTTTGATCTTCTATCCAGACCACTAAAACTTTTTTCATATTAACATATATAAGGCTGTTTCACTTTCTTGTCATTCATGTGTTCACTAGAGTAGAACTTTTCATTTTCTTCAAGATTTTTTTTTCTTTGTATTCACAACTTGGCTAACTGTTTGGTGCAAGAGGCTTAGCTTTTAGCCTCTCTTGGCTTTCAACATGCCTTTCTCACTAAGCTTAAACATTTCTAGCTTTGATATAAAGTGAGAAATATGTAACTTCCTTTTACCTGAACACTTTGAGGCCATTGTAGAGTTATTAATTGGCCTAATTTCAATATTGTTTTTTATCAAGGAATAGGGAGACCTGAAGATAGGGAGAGATGAAGGAATAGCCTGTCCGTGGAGCAGTCAGAACACACACAACACTTATCGATTAAGTTGGCTGTTTTACTTGGGCACTGTTTGTGGCATCCCAAAACCATTACAATAGAAACTTCAAAGATCACTGATCACAGGTCATCATAATAGATATAATAATAATGAAAAAATTTGAAATAGTGCAAGAATTACTAAAATGTGACACAGACACGAAATGAGCACACGGTATGGGAAAAATGGTGCCAGTAGACTTGCTTGATACAGGGTTGCCACAAACCTTCAATTTGTAAAAAAAAAGCCCTTAATATCTACAAAGCACAAAAAGTGAAGCAGAATAAAATGAGGCATACCTGTATTTTCTCCCATTCTATAGACTACCTTTTAACTCTGTTGATAGTATCCTTGATGCACAAAAGTTTTTAATTTTGACAAAGTCCAATTTATTTATATTTTCTTTTGTTGCCTCTACTTTTCGTGTCATATCCAGAAAATCATTACCAAAGCTAATGTCATGGAGCTTTCCCCTTGTTTTTTCTCCTAAGAGTTTTATGGTTTTAGTTTTTACATTTAGGTACCTGATCCATTTTGTGTTAATTTTTTATATGGCATAAAGTAAGGGCCCAACTTCATTCTTTTGCATGTGAATATCCAATTTTGCTAGTAATGCTCATTGAAAAAACTGTCTTTCTCTCATTCAAAGGCCAGGCATCTTGTTCAAAATCATTTTACTATATATTTTAGAGTGTATTTTTGGGCTCTGTATTTTATTTCTTTGGTCTATATGCCTGTTTTTAGGCCAGTCCCACACTATTTTGATTACTGTAGCTTTGTAGTAAGTTTTGAAATCAGGAAATACGAGCCCTCCGACTTTGTTATTTCTTTCTAAGATTGGACTATTTGAGGTCCCTTGAAATTAATTTCACATGAATTTTAGGATGGGTTTTTCTATTTCTGCAAAAACATTTTTGATATTTTGATAGGGATTACATTGAGCAAGTAGATTGCTTTGGGTAGTATTGATTTCTTAACAATACTGGCTTTTCCAACCCATGAACATAGGATGTCTTTTCACTTATGTATTTAATTTCTTTCAGCAATGTTTTGTAATTTACATATATGTTTATTGCTTCCTTGGTTAAGTTTAATATTAAATGTTTTATTCCTTTTGATGTTATGATAAATGCAATTGTGAAATTGTTCTGTTAATTTCCTTTTCAGACTGTTCATTGTTAGTACATAGAAATACAAATGTTTTATGCATCAATTTTGTATATTGGAATTTTGCTGAATTTGATTATTAGTTCTAAAGTATTTTTATGGAATCTTTAGGGGTTTCTACATATAAGATTATATCACTTATGAATAGAAATAATTTTACTTCTTCCTTCCTATATGGATGCTTTTTATTTCAGTATCTTGCCTAATTACTCTGGTTAAAACCTCATATTATGTTTAATTAAAGTGGTGAAAGTAGGCATTCTTCTCTTGTGCCTAATGTTATAAGAAAAGTTTGCAGTTTTTCACCATTGAGTATGATGTTATTAGCTTGTAGGTTTTTTTTTATTGTACACTTAATATATATTCTGGTCTCTTTTTTTGCTATTCTTAGTTTATTAAGTGTTTTTTTTAGTTTATTAAGTGTTTTTATCATTAAAATGTGCTGGATTTTGTCAGACACTTTTTCTGCATCTCTTGAGATGATAGGGAATGTGTTTTTATCCTTCATTCTGTTAAAGTGATGTATTATATTGGCTGATTTTTCATATGCTGAATCATCTTTGTATTCCAGAATACATCCCACTGTGTCGTGCTGTATAATCATTTTAACAGCTGCTGAATTCAGTGTGCTAATACTTTGATAAGGATTTTTGCATCAGTATTTTTAAGGGATACTGGTCTGTAACATTCTTTTCTCGAAATGTCTTTGTCTTGCTTTGGTATTAGGGTAATGCTGTCCTCATGAAACAACTTAAGAAGTGTTTCTTCCTCGTCATTTTTTGGAAGAGATTGAGAAGAATTAGTATCATTTCTTATTTAAATGTTTTGTAGTGTTCCCTAGTGAAGATGGCTGATTTTATAATCAGCCTTGTCCTAATTTCCCTGTGATTTCTTCCTTGATCCATTGGTTTTTTAAGAGTGTATTGTTTAATATCAACATATTTGTGCATTTTTCTTTTATTGTTGCTATTGATTTCTTGTCTCATCCGATTGTAATCAGAAAAAGGTTTGTGTAATTTCTATATTTTTAAATTTACTAACACCATTTAGTAGCCTAAAATGTGGTTTGTACTGTAGAATATCCATATGCACTTGAGAAAAACAGTATTCTGCTGTCGTTGGGTGAAGTGTTCTGTATATGCCTGTTACACCAAATTGATCTATAGTGTTATTTAAATCCTCCATTTTCTTACTGATCTTCTGTCTGTCTTTACTAACCATTATTAAAAATAGCATTTTAGGATTCCAGTATTATTGTAGAGTTGTCTAGTTCTCTCTTCAATTCTGTCAATGTTTGCTTCATATGTATATAAAGACTCTGATGTTTGGTACATATATATTTATAGCTCGGTTTTTTTTCTTGATGAAATGACATTCTTATCAATATATAATATTTTTCTCTTAAAACTTTAAGTTTTTGACTTAAAATCTATTTTGTCTGTTATTACTATAACCACTCCTGCCCTCTTTTGGTTACTATCTACATGTAATGTCTTTTTACATTTTTTTACTTTCAACCCAAGTTTATCTTTACATGTAGAGAGTCTTTTGTAGTCACCATATAGTTGGATCGTTTTTTATCCATTTTGTGAATCTGTGCTTTTTAATTGGGAAGTTTATTTACATGAAGTAATTGGAGATAGGAAAGGACTATTTCTCATTATGTTCTTTGTTTCTTGAATATCTTATACTGCTTTTGTTCCTCATTTTCTCCCTTACTGCCTTCTTTTGTGTCTAGTTGATTTTCTGTAATGACACATTCTTATTCCTTTTTATTTCCCTTTGTGTACATTCTATACATGTTTTCTTCGTGGTTATCCATGGGTGTTACATATAACATCATAAATTTATAGCAATCTATTTTTAACTGACACCAATTTAGCTTTATTCCTTTACAAAAACTAGTCCTTTACATTTCCATCCCTGTCACTCCCATACACTTTATTATATTGATGTCACAAATTATATCTTTACATATTGTATACCTATTAACATAGATTTAGAATTATTTTTATACATTTACCTTTTAAATCCTGTAGAAAAATTAAAAGTTAGTTATACCAAATGTATAATGATGCTGTTTTTCATATTTGCCCCTCTATTTACCTTTATCAGAGATCTTTACATTCATATGGCTTCAACTTATTGTTTAGTGTTGTTTTATTTCACTTTAAAGGAGAGACACACTTTTTCATTTCTTTCTTTCTTTCTTTTTTTTTTTTTTTTTTTGAGACAGAGTCTCACTCTGTTGCCTGGGCTAGAGTGCCGCGGTGTCAGCCTAGCTCACAGCAACCTTAAACTCCTGGGCTCAAGCGATCCTTCTGCCTCAGCCTCCCAAGTACCTGGGACTACAGGCATGCACCACCATGCCCGGCTAATTTTTTCTGTATATATTTAGTTGGCCAATTAATTTCTTTCTATTATTAGTAGAGATGGGGTCTCACTCTTAGTCAGGCTGATTTCGAACTCCTGACCTTGAGCAATCCACCCGCCTCGGCCTCCCAGAGTGCTAGGATTACAGGCGTGAGCCACTGCACCTGGCCTAACTTTTTCATTTCTTTTAGGCCAAATCTAGTCATAATGAGCACCTAGCTTTTGTTTATCTGAGAATGTTTATCTGAATGTCTTAATTTTGCCCTCACTTAGAATGACAATTTAGTTAGGTATAGAATCCTCAGTTGACGTATCACCCCACTACCTTCTGGCTTTCAAGGTTTCTTCTGATAAATCTGTTGATAACCTTATTGAGGATCACTTGTATGGAACGAGTTGCTTTTCTCTTGCTGATTTCAAGATTCTCTCTTTGTTTTTATGTTTGACACTTTGATTACAATGCGTTCCTGTCTGGGTTTCATTGGGTTTATCCTATTTGGAGTTTGTTGGCTTGGATTTGTAGATTTATGCCTTTCCTCAAATTTGAGATATTTTCAGCCAATTATTTCTTCAAATGAGCTCTCTTCTCCTTTCTCTCTTCTCTTTCTGGAATTTCTACAATTTATATCTTGATCTTCTTGAGGGTTCCCATAAGTTCCTTAGGTTTTGTACGCTATTTTGTTTCTCCTCAAACTCAATAATTTCAATTGTTCTATTTTTGAATTCACCGATCTTTTCTCCTGTCTTCTTGAGTCTGTTGTTGAACTTCTCTAGTGGGTTTTTAAATCCAGTTTTTGTATAAATTTGTTTCACCCGTTTTTGTAATTTCTCCTTGTTGATGTTCTAATTTTTACATATTATTTTTCTGACTTCCTTTAGTTCTTTGTGTTTTTCTTTAGCACTTTTAGCATATTTAAGACAGTTGTTTTAATGTCTTTGCCTAGTAATTCTGATGGCTGTGTTTCTTGAGTGTTCGTTTCCACCACCATTTTTTCTTTCTTTGAACAGGCCATGTTTTCTTGTTTCTTTATATGCCTAGTGGATTTTTATTGTTGTTCAAAATTGCACACATGAAAAAACAGCCCCCTCTTTGCAGACTGTCCATGACTGTGAACTCCTTCATTAATTCCTAGAGCATGTTATGAGCCTATGAATCAACCTGAATAGAAAGTGTAGGGTCTTATCAGTTCTTTTCTGAGCATATAGCTTGCCTGCGCTTGTATGGAACCAGGGAAGACCCCACATAGCCAAAGCAACATTAAGCAAAAAGAACAAATTGGGAGGCATCAATTTACCAGACTTCAACCTAGACTACAAGGCTATAGTAACTAAAAAAGCATCGTGTTGGCACAAGGACAGAGACAGCCGGGAGGGTTTCTGCCTAGGATGGCAGCCTGAGCTCAGTGTATAGCCCTCCCATGCAAGGAGGGCCTCCTCAAGCACACTGATCTGCCCTGAAGGCACACACACCTCAGCATGCTCGTTCACAAATATACCTTCTGTGCCCCAAGGCAATGTGATCAAGACCTGGGTGTAGGGTATTTGGTCTGCAGGCCTGTGCCTTGGGCCCTGGTGACCAATCCCTGACCCTGCCAGGGAGAGGAGTGCTGGTCTCAAATCACCCACGGGGTACTCAAGCTGGATCAATGTCTCTCCTCCTTGGGATTTGCCCCTCCCTCCTGAAGTCACCAGGCAAGCCGCACCTGGAAGGGCTGGCAGGTAGGGCACTCACAGTCTGAGTACCCCTCAGTCTGCTGTAAGGCCCCAAAAGGAATGGTCCCATTCCCTGCAGATCCCTCTGGGTGGTGGCTAAATTCTCTCTGTCATAGGCCATTGGTAGGGAAGGGGAAGGAGAGAATGAAGCAATATGGTGCCTGCCAATCGCCTTGGGTCCACAGGCCAGGAGGTGTCCAGAGGGAGCTGGGAGCCTGGTGCCCTGTCTACAGGAGGCTCACTGCTCACTGGCAGTGGCCATCTCTGGGGTGATGTTGGCAGGTCTCTCCACCTGCTCAGGAGCCTGCCAACAATCTGAGATGGAAGAGAGGGGAAATTTAACCACTCCACCTACCCTTGTCGCTGGTCTCCAAGCTTCTCTGGGGCCTTTCTCCTTCCAGTTCTCCTCTGCAACTTCTTCCCATGGAGTCTCCTCTATTTTCAGGCACCCTTCCTTCCAACCCTCATCTGATCTGTCTTTGTCTGCCTGTTTATTTATTTATTTATTTTTACTTTCTTCTAAAGTCTGTCTTTCTTGCAGAGACACTGTAGCTTGTGGTTTTTCTCATCTGCCATCTTGCCCCTCCTCCCTTCATGATCTTTTCTATTAACTTTTGGTTTTGTTGATTTTCTCTATTATTTTTCTGTTACCTATTTATCTCCACTCTCATCTTTATTATTTTATTTCTTCTGTTAGCTTTAGATTTAGTTGGTTCTTCTTTTGCTAGTTCCTCAAATTGTAAAGTTGGGTTACTGATTTGAGATCTTTCTTCCTTTTTAATATACACATTTGCAGCTGTAAATATTTTGCTGAGTACCGCCTTTTCTGTTTCCTATAGTTTTGATATATTGAGGTTTTATTTTCATTCATCTATAAATATTTTATAACTTTTCTTGTGATTTATTCTTTAATTTATTAGTTGTTTAAGAGTGTTTTTAATTTCCGCATTTATTTGAGTTATTATTTCAATATTTAGTTTTTCTTCTGTTATTGATTTCCAGTTTTATTCTATTGTGATTGGAAGTTATACTTTGTATGATGTCCATATTTATAAATTTATTTAGACTTGTTTCGTCATTTAGCATATGGTATCTCCTGGAAAATGTTCCATCTGCACATGATAAAAATTTGTTTTCTGCTGTTGTTGGGTGGACTGTTCTGTATATGTCTTTTAGGTCCAATTGCTTTATAGGTCCAGCAACTTGAGTCCTCTACCATAGTCCCCTTTTATTTGAGAATTCTCTTTCTGCGGTTTCAGTTACCCACTATCAACCATGGTCCGAAAACATTACATTATTTTGAGAGAGAAAGAAAGAGAGAGACCACATTCACATAGTTTTTATTACAGTATATTGTTACAATTGTTCTGTTTTATTGCTAGTTGTTGTTAATCTTTTGCTGTGCCTAATTTATAAATGAAAATTTATCATAGGTGTGTATAGGAAAAAACATAGTATATATACAGTTTGGGACTATCCTCAGTTTCAGTAGTCAACTGGGGGTCTTGGATTGTGTCTCCTATTGATAAGGGACACTGTATTCATATATTGATCTTCTGTTTGATTGTTCTAGCTGTAATTGAAAGTGGGTATTGTGCATCCCAACTATTATTATAGAATTGTCTATTTCACCCTTCAATTCTGTCAACATCTGCTTCATATATTTAGGAGCACTGATGTTTACTGTTTATATGTTTATAATTGTTTAATCTTCTTGGTATATTGACTTTTATCAATATATGATGTTTTTCTATGTCTTGCCTAACAGATTTTGACTTAAAGTCTATTTTGTCTAATACAAAGTTTGGGATCCAGCTAATTTGGCATCCCTAATAAGTAACCTGCTGTTTGAAAATCTGTGCCTTTTTAGGTGATACTTTTTAGCCACATGAAGCCAGATGATTTAGCACAGCCACTGTATATGCATCCACATATTTTAACAGAATCCCTTGATCCAATTGCAGGTTCTACAAGTCTCTTGCTAAACTCTCACTAAACAGGATAGGAGAGTTTTTAAACCACTGAGGCAGTGCTGTGAGGTCATCCTAGTCTCAGGATCCTGCCATTCAAATGTACTGAGTACCATTCATAGTCATTTGTACAATGTCATTAATGGCATGTATATCTTGTACAAATCTATACTCATTCATATGGGGAATTTAAATTATTTCTGTACGTCCCAGGGTCCCATTGCCCATATGGCCTTACTCACTTTTTGATAGACCTCAGGAGGAATAGAACTTGCTTCTTGCAAATGCTGTAGTTGCAGTCAAAGATGTGCAAGTCTACTGAAGCTCAAACTTCAAAATAAGCTGCTCCAGAGTTGCAGCCTCCTGTGTGCTTCACCAGGCCCTAGTATTCAAAAGGTGTCCAGCAGGAGCTTGGCAGCTCACACAGAGGTGAGCTTCTGTCACTTCTGGAACAGCTCCCAGTGCTTCTGCTGCTTGCTGTCTTCCAGCATGGTCCCCAAGGATGCTAGGTTGCCAGATTCAGTAGTGGAGGCAGTGGTGGGAGCAGCGCCAGCTCTGGAGGTGGCTCTCTAAGGCCCACCTCTTGGGCCCATGGTGACAAGTTCTTCAGCCACTATTGCCTGGCCCCTGCCCCATCTGGCTCATGGAGCACCAGTGCTGGCAGCTGGGGCAGCAGCTACAGGGGGCCACCCCAGACTGCTTCTGCCCATGTGGCTTGGTGGTGGCAGCACTCCTGTGTCAATTAAAAAGTTCACTAATCAAATCCCCACTGTCAATTGCACCTGGAGCTCCTGCGGGGATATTTGGATTGGAGCCACTAGTGAGGCATGGAGCCCCAAGCCACCTCATGCATCATCTGAGTCCTGGACTTGAAAAACCCTTTGTTGTCTGGGGGGTTTCTTGTTACCTGGAGCCCTTCACAATTTGAGGCAGTGTTCTTTCCAATGCCTTTTCTCTTTACAAAAAGCACAGTGATTGTACCTCACTCTGGGGTGGCCTTTTCCTCCCTTTCCTTTTGACTGTCTCAAAGGATCCTTGATTGGTGCAGCTAACAGAACACACATGGGAAAGACAATATCAACAAGCTGCAAGGGATTCATGCCAATTTCCCCTTCCACACACTGCATCTTCCTCCTTATATCTGAAGCATTCTGTCCTATAAAAGTCATATTAACTATGCACAAATTTTCAGGGGCCTCTGAATCCACATCTGTATATTTCTGATATGCCTGATAGATGCATTCCGAAAATTCAGAGGGATTGTCATTAGCTGCATTTACATTAGGATCCTAGTGTAAGTCCAATAATACCCTGCCAGCTGTCCTCATGTAGTCAAGCCCCCTATCTGATATTTCCATAATGGAAATTGCCCTGCCCAGGCTATGGGTTCCCTCTGGCCAAATTGGGTTTCCTACTGGGTCTTTGAAGGAGAGACCATTCCCACCCAGTGGGCATGGGACTGAAGAATTAGTTCCAGTCGTGTCCTCCCTGGCACCTCTCATGGTGCCAAGATGGCAGCAGTGGCAGTGGGTGGCATCAGTTGCTCCAGGCTTGGTTCCGTGTGAGGCCATTTCCTGGACCAGTCACAATGTTCCAGAGTGAGATGGGCCATGGCAGATGGGGCAGTAGGGCTCCGGCAGTGCAAGCTCAAGTGTGGCCAAACCCATGGTGCGTTCCCCAGTGGGTGGGTAGCTGGTGGGAGGGGGCGGGGAGTGGGTTTTGTGAGGTATGGATTGAAAGATCCAACTTGGTTAATTTGGTTAATTCCTTCCCAATTTTATCACCCAGGGTCTGATTGTCCTTACCATTACCTTTGTTCCAGGTCTTTCAGCCTCTTTATTATGTAACTTCCTGAAAGACTGTACATATGGGATCTTGTCCCATTTACCTCACCTTTGACAAAATAATTCCAGTTGTAAGATAGTATGATAATTTAAGGTTCCATTCAATGACCAATTCTCATACTCCAGCACATACATTGGCCAAGTAGTATTACAATAACACCATTTTCTTTTTAGACATAGATTTATAGCTATAAGTTGACAATTTAGCCAAGATTTTTCCCAAGGGGCTTTTGGATGAAATAAAAATGGAGCCTCCCATGTTGAAACAAAATTCACAAACAACAACAAACCCAAGTTGACAAGTAGACAATACAGGGAATTCCCAATGCAAACAATCTCAAATGCCAAGGCCTTACCAAATAAATGGGAACCGTACAAATGAGAACCAAATTCTCGAATGAGAGCCAACATCTCCTAATCCAAAAGGGAATGAATTGCCCAGGTTCCCTAGTTCCACTAAACCATGACTTCCACCCCCAAATGGTGCCAGAAACAAATGCCCTGCTACAGGGTTGGAAGGCTCAAAAACCTTCACCAAGTGAGTGGAATCAAGGGTCTCAGAGTACACACTGGGGACTTACTAAAAATGTCCAGAGCATTGTGACTCTTCCTAAATGTTTCCTTTTCCTCAGCAAGGTTCAAGTTTTGAGGAGTTGCATCTAATTTGGGGAGGGAGAGACTGGGAGTTCCCTGGAGCTAAATAGATTCTGGCAGCTGCTGGGGTGGTCCCTTACTTTCTGACCCTGAAAACACGGCGCTCCTACTAGAAGACTCACAACTTGACCTGGAGCTGCTCCCTGCCTCTTCGAACCATGGCAGCAATTGCAGGCTGCCATTCCACCAGGGTGCCAATTGGCACACCCGGGACCACCAAATTCTGTTACCAAAAGTTCAATACTTGTTCCTGAGGCCGAACAAAGAATGAGGACAAGTAGTTTGAGAAAAAGAAAAGAGAAATTTATTAATTTGCTGACAAATGAGGAGGATGGCAGACTCTCTTCTTAAAGAATCATCATCCTCCCTTTAAGCAGAAATTTTGAGCTTTTAATGGGGGCTTTCAGCTTTGGGTTGTTGCTGTTTAACTATAATTGGTGGTCTTGGTTGACCTTATCTCTGGTGAAGATGATCCCATGACCTTTGCCAAAACAATTCCATTGATCCATCATTTGTGGTTTAAAAAAAAGAACACTCCTCTGCCATGATAGGATGGCCTTGTTAATGAACTATCTAACATAGAAAAATAAACTATCTAATGCAGAGAAAAGGAAAAAACTCACGGCACATAATTGCCCCTTTGAAGGGAAAGATCATAGCACAACAGCTGCTTATAAGATTAACCACCTGTGGCCTACCTCGTTTCTTTTTTTTAATTTCAGCATATTATAGAGGTACAAATGTTTAGGTTATGTGTGTTGCCTTTCACCCCCTTCCCCCTCGGAGTCAGAGCTTCAAGCATGTCCATCCCCCAGATGGTGCGCATCACACTCATTATGTATGTATCACACTCATTATGTATGTATATACCCATCCCCTCCTCCCCCCTCCTATCTGCCTGACACTGGATAAAAGTTATTCTTATATGTCCACTTAGGTGTTGATCAGTGAAATCAATTTGCTGGTGAGTACATGTAGTGCTTATTTATTCATTCTTGGGATACTTAGTAGAATGGGTTTCAGCTCTATCCAGGAAAATACAAGAGGTGCTAGATCACCATTGTTTCTTATAGCTGAACAGTACTCCATGGTATACATATACCACATTTTATCAATCCACTCATATATTGATGGGCACTTGGGCTGTTTCCACATCTTTGCAATTGTGAATTGTGCTGCTATAAACATTCTAGTGCAGATGTCTTTTTTATAGAATGTCTTTTGTTCTTTTAGGTAGATGCCCAGTAATGGGATTGCTGGATCAAATGGTAGATCTACTTGTATCTCTTTAAGGTATCTCCATATTGCTTTCCACAGAGGTTGCACTAGTTTGCAGTTCCACCAGCAGTGTATGAGTGTACTTATCTCTCCACATCCACGCCAATATTTATTGTTTTGGGACTTTTTAATTAAGGCCATTCTCACTGGAGTTAAGTGATATCTCATTGTGGTTTTGATTTGCATTTCTCTGATGATTGGAGATGTTGAGCATTTTTTCATATGTTTGTTAGCCATTGTTCTGTCTTCTTTTGGAAAGTTTCTGTTCATTTCATTTGCCCACTTTTTGATAGGGTTGTTTGATTTTTTCTTGGTGATTTCCCTGAGTTCTAAATAGATTCTGGTTATCAGCCATTTATCGGATGTGTAGCATGCCAATATTTTCTCTCGTTCTGTAGATTGTTTGCTCTCGTGACAGTTTCTTTGGCTGTGCAGAAGCTTTTGAATTGGATCAGGCCCCATTTATTTATTTTTGTTGTTGCTGTGATTGCCTTTGGGGTCTTCTTCATAAATTCTTTTCCTAGGCCGATGTCTTTAAGAGTATTTCCAACGTTTTCCTCCAGAATTCTAATAATTTCATGCCTTAGGTTTAAGTCCGTTACCCAGTGTGAGTTGATTTTTGTGAGAGGTGAAAGGTGTGGATCCTGTTTCAGTCTTCTACATGTGGCTATCCAGTTTTTCCAGTACCATTTATTGAATGAGGATTCTTCTCCCCAGTGTATGTTTTTGTCTGCTTTGTCAAAGATTAGATGGCTATATGAGGACGGTTTTATATCTGGGTTCTCTGTTCTGTTCCACTGGTCAATGTCCCTGTTCTTGTGCCTGTACCAAGCTTTTGATTAAGAGCTGAAGTGAAACAAATAAGACTTACTATAAAGCAACAATCATTAAGACAGTGTGCTGTTGATATATAGATAGACAAATGGACCACGGAACAAAATAGAGATTGCAGAAATAAACCCACTCACATAAGGACAATCAATTTTTGACACAGATACAAAGACAATTCATTGTAGAAAGGATATACTTTTCATCCAATGGTGCTACAACAATTGGATATTCATATCCCCACAAAATGAGCATTGCTTAACATCTCTTACTATAGGCAAAAGTTAATTCAAAGTGAGTCACAGAACTAAATGTAAGCTTAAAAAATTCTAGGAGAAAACATATGGAAATTTGCTATGACCTTATGTTAGGCAAAGTTTCTTAGATCCAATATATAATCCAATAAAGGGCTATTATTCAGAATATATATAAACTATGTATATATTTTCAATAATAAGAATGCAAACAAACAAATTGAAAGCAGACAATAGATTAGAAAGTTACTTCACCAAAGAAGATACATGGATGGGAAATAAGCACATTAAAATATGTTCAATATCTCCAATCATTAGGGAAATACAACTAAATAGCACAATCTGTATGAGAATGGCTAAAATTAAACAGACTCTCCACAGCAAGTCTGGGCTAGGATGTGGAAGAACTGGAACAGTCATATACCACTGATGGGAATGTAAAATGGTGCAATCACTTTGGAAAACAGTTTTTTCAGTCTATTAAAAAGTGAAATACACATGTACCATATGACTCAGCCATTCCATTCCTGGGAATTTATCCAATCCAAATGAAAGCATACATCCACATAAAACCTATACATGGATGTTCATAACGTATTTATTTGTAGTAGCCAAAAATCAGAAAAATCTCAAATGTCCATCAGTGGGTGGATGAATAAATAAACCATTGTATATCTATATAGCAGAACACTAGTCAGTAGTAAATAGTGATGAGCTATCGATATGTGCTATGACATGTATGAATCTGAAAATAATCTGATTGAAAGAAACCAGACTAAAAAAGGTTTATATTGTATGAGTTTGTATGTGACAATCATCATTTTTGCATAGTTCTAGAAAATGCAAAGTAATCTCTAGTACAGAAAGCAATTCAGTATCTGCCTGTTGATTGAGAGAGGAGGGTCAGGGAGAGGTGCAGGGAGGGGTTGGAAGGGGCACGAGTAAATATTCCTTATCTTAACATTGGTGATAATTTCATGGGTCATTTGTCAAAACTTAACCAATTATTTATTTTATATGTGCATGTTGTTGTATGTCAGTTATACCTCAATAAACCTTCAAAAACTCAAATAAACAGAAATGGAAAGAACTTCACCAACCTGTGGGCCAATATCAAGTCACCAAACCTACATGTAATTAGTGTCTCAAAAGAGAAAAGGGAGAGGGAGGGACAGAAAAATACTTAAAGAAAAAATGGTAGAAAACGTTCCAAATATGAGGCACAGCCACAAAGTCACAGTCCAAGAAGCTGTATAAGCTCTGAAAACAGGAAATAAAATGAAAGACTCAGCAAGACCCATAATAAACAAGTTGCCTAAAAAAGAAAATTAAAGACAAAATTTTAAAGGTAGCCTAATGAAAGAGACACACCAGTAAAGGGAAACAAAGAAAAGACCAAGCATAAAGTGTAGTTAATCCCTAATGAGGATTTTAATGCAGATTTTAGTATAACATAATTTATTGATCTGTATGTGTTAACCTTTTCTGTGAATGTAGAAAGTTTCAGAGAAATGTAAAGTGTATGATTCCATTTATGATAAAATAAAAGAAAAAAAACTACATATTGTGAACTAAAATAAACTCATGAGGCTTTCCCCCACTGGCTGGCTGACTGAATGGACCCCCTCCGGGCCATGAGGATACACTAAATCTGAGTTGCCAGCCAAGAGAGGGAGATCAGACACACCTCATCATGCCCCCTCCCTTCTTGTAGATATCCTTTGTAACTCATTGACAGGCATAAGGCTATGTAAGACAAACATGCAGGTCCTCAATTTACACAACAAATATATGGTCTGTAGCTTGTCTCTCATTAACAGACCTCCTTATTTTAACTTAAAGCATTCCAAGCCTTTGGACAAAGCTTCATTTTTTTACTTTGACCTTTATAATGCTTTTTATTTTTTTATGGTCAGTAAAAAGATATATATATATATATTTATTTTTATTTCAGGATATTATGGGGGTACAAACATTTTGGTTACATGTTACTACTTTGCTTCACCCAAGCCAAGATTTGAGGCGTGCCCTTTCCCCCACACAATGCTCACTGTGTCCATTACTTGTAACAAGTCAAAGAATCTTTAAACCTACCTATAGCCTGTAAGGTTCCCCCCCAATTTGAGATGGCCCACCTTTTTGGGACAGATCAATGTATGCTTTACAGGTATTGATTTATGATTTTACCCATAATCTCTGTTTCCCTGAAATGTATAAAACCAAACTGCAACCCAACCACAGCAAGTTCACTTGTTCAAGGCTTCTCCGCATGGCTCCGGGTCATGGTCCTCAAAATTTGACTCAGAATAAACCTCTTTAAATTATTTTACAGAGTTTGGCTTCTTTTACTTTGACAATAGGAAAATACTAATACGTTTTTATATACAAGCAGATCTTGGAGAAATTTTGGGTCCAGTTCCACATCACCACAAAAAAGTGAGTATCACAATAACCAGAGTCACATGAAATTAAATTTTGTTTCCCAGTGTATATAAAAGTTATATTTACACTATACTGTAGTCTATTAAGTGTGCAATAGCATTATGTCTAAAAATGTACATATCTTAATTGAGAATACTTCATTGCTAAAAAAGTGCTAATGGTCATCTGAGCCTTCAGCAAGTTGTAATCTTTTTACTAGGGAGAGTCTTGCCTGGATGTTGATGGCTGCTGAGTGATTAGGCTGTTGGTTGCCGAAGGCTGGGGTGGCTGTGGCAATTACTTAAAATAAGACAACAATGAAGTTTGCCACATCGACTGACTCCTTCTTTCATGAAAGATTTATCTGTAGCATGCGATGATGTTTGATAGCATTTAACCCACAATAGAATGTCTTTCAAAATTGGAATCAATTCTCTCAAACTCTGCCACTGCTTTGTCAACTAAGTTTATGTACTATTCTCAATTCTTTGTCATTTCAACAATGTTCACAGCATTTTCACCAGGTTCATATTCTTTGTTAAGAAATGACTTTCTTTGCTTATCCATTAGAAACAATTCCTCATTTATTCATGTTTTATTATTAGATTGTGGCAATTCCATCATATTTTCAGGCTTCACTTCTAATTCTAGTTCTCTTGCTATTTCTACCACAACTGCAGTGACTGCTACACTGAAGTCCTGAACCCCTCAAAGTCATCCATGAGGGGTGGAATTCACATATTATAAACTCTGTTAATGATGATATTTGACCTCCTCCCATGAATCACAAATGTTCTTTTTTTTCCAGAGATAATTTTTGTTTTTAAATTTTTATTTTACTTTAATTTTCATTTTCAAATTTCAGAATATAACGGGGGTACAAAGGCTTTGGTCACGTAAATTGCCTTTACATGTCCCAAGTCAAAGCTATAAGCATGCCCAACTCTGGAACAAGACTGCCTTGCTCTGAATTACAACCCAGATTCTGCCACTTATTATGTGTGAGACCTTGAGCAGGTTATTTAACTGATTGGTACCACAGCTTTCCCATGTGTAAAACAGAGGTTATAGCAACACCCATTTCATGGGTTGTTTTAGGATTAAGAGGTTTAATAATCAATTGTCTTTGTGCCAGTTTAAGTGCTTGCATGTGTGTGAGACATAGAGTGTGTGTTGGATGTATAAATCAAATATAAATCAAACTCAAATGCGGCAGACTTTTCAGAAGTTCATGGAATACAGAAAAAGAGAGTGTTCAAACTTGATACTTGGATTAATCTACTTTTAGTGACCCAGCCTACACTCAGTGAAAAAATGCAGCCCTGTGGCCAATGTTAGCAGAGATTCATTAAAAGGTAAAAGGCTTGTGTTGTTTTTCAAAGCACAAAAGATTTGATTAGGTTTCCAGAAGTGGATGTAAATGAGTATCAGTCTAGTTGGAAAAGAGGATCTAGAAAGGAGGAGGAGAGGTTGAGGAAAGGGAAGGAGAGGGGTGATAATATCCTCATTTTATAGAAAATCAAGGGAAACTGACTCAGGGGTATGCAAGAAACTGAGAGTTAAGTATATCATTTAAAGTTACTAGCATCACCAATAGAGAAACTAAACAGAAGAAGGTATAAAAATTGAGAGAAAGAGAGGGCAGATTGAAGACTGTGTGAATGAGTTAAAGCCTCCTCTCTAGTAGAATGTGGTCACTTGATGATGTCTGGCCTAGAAACTATTGAAATAGAGGATTAGCCATTTTATTTGGATGTAAGGAGGCAAGTGCCACAACAATGCGAGCAGAAATTATTAAAATGGTCTACCCCTAGAAGCACAACTGGGGAGTAGGAAATAATGGGACCTTGGACCTTTGCTTTTTCTCATAAATTCCTTTGTACTTTCTGATCATCACTATTATATTTACCAGGAACGGGACAAAAAGTCACTCACATTCTTTTTTTCTTTCCTTTTCTTTTGGAGATAGTGTAGTTTTTAAAAGATGGTATGTATGGGAGGAAGTCCCAAGGTTAATCACCATGACTTTAGCAAGATTTTACCATATCCAAGGGGTTTTCATTTTACATCTGTTAAATAGAATGAAAACCTAAATTGCTCAGCAATGAAGGTCAGCTATTCACACTTGAGTAATCCATGAATGTGTCACATCACAATGGTGAGTGTTGGTAATATTGGTCCAGAGACATCATGGAGGCATTAAAATACATTCAGTAGCCTGCAGCAAAGAAGTTGAAGGAGTGTATTACCTCTACAGTAAATTATCTCCAAAATGGCCCCCATAACGTTTTTCAAAGCAGTGAGTAGCAGTTGACAGAAAATTCACTCCTGACTCAATACCTCATTCTGTTGAGATAGTATTATCAAATCTTCTGAGTGGTTTTCTGGGTGAGTACAGAAAATGCCATGCTTTCATGTGTTAATTTGCAAGATCCTTGGACCTCCAGAAAATAAACAGATCATACTGAGGTCTTACAGTTGGCAGAAGCACAGAAAACATGAATGAGGATGTAAGCTAAAGGAGTTCAGGCTGCAGAATCAGGCAGTTGTCTGGAGTAAAATCCAGCTATAACCTGGGATGCAACCCACGGAACCCTGTTTGCTTCCTCTGTACTGATGCTTTGACCCCAGTTAGGGAGAAAATTCCAGGCTTCTGGGAGCACCATAAACAAAAGACACTGGGCCTTCAAAAATTAGCTGAACAAGCACACCCTCAGGGCAGAGGGAAATGAGATTAATAAGGAGTCTCTTGAATTGGGCATTGAAGGCATGCCAGACACTGTGAAAACCTTTACCACACGTTATCACTTTTCAAACTTATACGTATCCCTCTGTACTGATGAGGACGCCAAAGCTAAGGAAAAAAAGTAAAGCCGCTTGAGGAAGGTAAGCACAGCTGTTAAGTCATGGCCTGGGGCATATCTGTAGGTATATTGTTATAAGATCACTTCTGTAAACTGCCCACAATTATGACAAAGAAGGGCATTAGTTGACAGTTGAAGCATGTGTTGGAAGGTGAATCGGTTCTCAGAAGAGAAAAATATCTGGAATGCTATGTAAGAAACATCCCTCAAGATAGCCCTTTTTTCTTGGTTCCTAAGCAGTGTTGGGGCAAAACTACTTGTTATAAAGGAAATCACTAAGATTCTTAGAGTTTCTGAAATTCAAACTCCAAGCACACAGGGAGGCTCAGAGTGGTTAAGTGTTTTTCCCTGGAACTCTGCCTAGGAGTCAGTTTGACTCCAAGGCCCATCTTCTGTTTGCGCCAAGCCAGACTCAGGAATGTAGGAATCTACAAAAACTCCTAGGAATATAGGCTTCTTCATTCCTCATGATCATTCTGAGTCCAAATATCACCAATTATGATCCCTTTTATGGACGCTGTCTGCTTCTTAGAGACAAAGAAAAAAGGGTCAAAGAGACTCTCAACTTCAGGTAAGTTAAGCGGTGAGGTAAAAGGGACACACAGAGAGCAAAGAAATCAGAGAGACGGAAACCAAGGTCTTGCTTGGCTTTTATCACACCCAGAATTGACCTAGGTAACTTCTATGTGGGGAGGAAGGGGGGGGAAGGGGTGAAGAGGGCTCCAAAGAGGGTGGTAGCTGTAGTTTGTATTGTTTTATTGCCCTGAAAGTCTAAACATCTGAAACAAAACTAGGAAAAAATGTTATTGTTGGATGTGTATCTGGGTATGTGTTCTGTGACTCACTGTAAGTTTTGTATCTTTAAAAACTTGTTCATGATTTTAAAAGGATGGAGAAGGGTTTTTAGGTAGATGGAAGCCCCCAGGAAGGCTTAAGCTTGGAGCTTGGAATTTGGAGTAGTCAAAGCATTCTAAGAAACCCCACGTTGGCCAGTTTCTAGAGAGGTGAGAAGGGCGAGGTTGGTAAGGGCCACACCATGCAGCTCATTATATTTAAGCCATGTTGAGGAGTTTGCACTTCAGTTGAAGTGAAAGGGGGAGCCCCTGTCTGGGATCTTAAGTAGGGCAGGCAAAAGACACAGTTTGTCTTTCAGAAAGATCAATCTGCTGCTGGATAGAGAAGGGAGTTTGTTGGAAGCAGGTGACCAGTTAGGAGGCTATGGTGGGAACACATGCAAGACACAATGGTGGACTCCAGAGGAGTTTAAGAGGTTCAGGTGGTGTTTGGGAGGTAGAGGTGACAAAAATTGCTGTAGGATGGTATGGGGGCCAGAGAAAGTAGAGAGGTAAGAAATAAGGGTGACTCTTTCTTTTAATTTGAATTTAGTACCAGGGTGGATGGAGGTGTTATCCATTATTCTTGGGGGAAGACTACTGTGGGACATGCAAAGTTGGGGAACATGGGTGGTGGTGCTGAAAGAAGCTCAGGACCTCCATTTTTTGCCATTTAAGGATGGAATCCTGATGAGATATCCAGGTGAGGATGTCAAGTAGACAGTCAAGTAGGTATGAGATCACCACCACATTTCTTTTCCCCCGCTCCAATAATGGCACCATATACTGTTCCCTTTTCTGTAACTTGCTTTTCTCACCTAGTAATAGCACAGTTTGGAAATCAGCCCATATAAATGTTACCAAAAGTTCGGTACTTGTCCCCATGGCCAAACGAAGAAGGAGGACAAGTGGTTTGAGGAAAAGGAAAGAGAATTTTATTAATTTGCTGGCAAATGAGGAGGATGGCAGACTCTTGTCTTAAAGTACTATCATCCTATCTATAAGCAGAAATACAGAGCTTTTAAAAGGGGGGTTTCAGCTTTGGGCTACCGGACAATTGCCTTGAGCCATCTCCTGTGGTACAAAGATAAAAAGAGACAAAGAACAAAGAACATTACTCTGCCCCTCTGATTACTGGCCTTGGGCAGACATGCAGGTTTTAATTCCCAAAAAGAGTGGGGGGCAATTAAAAAGACAGCTCGTAAAACATTTTTTTGCTCCTTTTCAGGCCTTCGCCTCTGTTACATAAATATAACTCAAGCTTGTTAATGGCTGCATAATAATTTATGGAATGGCTACATCACAACGTATCAGTCACCCCTCAAATGATGTATGCTTGCTTGGGGTTCTAGTTTTCCCAATATGAACTGTTAGGCTATAAACACGATTACATGTATGTCCTTTTGTCCTGGAGCTCTTCTTTCTACAGGACTGATTCCCATTCCGTCCTTGCTCCACATACACATCTGTGTTCCTTAACTCTTCACTTGATAAGGATCCAAAGGACTGTTTGCTAAATTTGTTGTATTTATTCCAGACAACTTAATAATCGTGGTTATTATTTGTTAAATACTGGGGCACACCCAAACACTTTCCAATTTTCCCTAAATAACAGCCTAAGGTTGATTTTTCGTCAGCCTTTGACCCATAATTATCTTTATTTGGAGGAATTTAGGGGGATCCAGTGTGAATTGACAGAAAAAATTTCCCTACTCCAAAATACAGTTGTGCTTTCATTCTCTATGTCCCTAAGCACCCCCTCACTCACATCTATGGCAATGAGCAAGTCATGGGAAGAGGCTTCTTTAAGTAGACCTTCATTTCCTGTGTTTTGATTCACTTTTGTGTATAGAGTTGATCTGTCCCTCTCCCCATTGGTGCCCCCATCCCCCTCCTTCTTCCATTCTTTTGTACTCTTTTTCCCCTTCTCTCTGAACTGCATCCCTACTCCTTCCAGTTTCTCCCTCCAGATAGGAAGAAGGAGGTGGGCCACATGAAATAGTGGAGTCATGCCTACCCCACTCTTTGAAGATCTCTGTCTCTGAGCCTCTCTCTTTTCAAAGCTCCACTGAGAAATGATCAGAAAGAGAAGTCCAAACCCTAGCACATAAAGTCATTGTTGTCCCATTCTAAAGCAACTGCCATACACGCACAGCTGGGGACTCTGAGAGCAGGACCTGAGTGAGGATCTTGAGGCTGGATGGACATGCAAAGCCTTGGAGAGGAGGGAGGTTTGGACACGCGGAGCTTGGAGAGAAGGCCTGTTCACTGCTCAGTCCTTCTGAATCTCTTTTTCAGGCTTGTGCTCCTCAACCCAACTTCTCAATGTCAGAGTGTCTCAGGGAGTAGCCGAGCACCTTCTTCTCTTGGCCATACTCTCTCTAGGTGATCCTACCCAGTCTCATGGCTTTAATAAACACCATCTGTATCCTATTGTCTCGATAATTCTGTTTCTCCAGCTGCTATGGGTGACAGAGAGACTTCAGAAACTTAATGTGTGCAAATAGGAGCTCTTCACACCCACCCCAATGTCTTTCCCCCTTCTCTAAATCTAGCACACCCACTCCCCATATTGCCTATGGCCATATGTAACACCTCCATGATGAAGTCATGCAAGCAAACACTCTTGTAGTAATCATTCATTCCGTAAGTTTTTTCACCGACTGCCTTTAACCCATCAGCAAGTGCAGTCTCTTCTATTTCCAAAATACTGTGTGAATCCATGCACTATTCTGCAAATTCATGCTTCCAGTCTGGGCCAAACCACAGCAGTCTCTCCACTGGACTACTGCAACAGCCTCCTAACTGACCTGTCTGCTTTCCTTTGTGCCCTGACAGTTGCAATATTTTCCACACAGAGCAGCCAGAGAGAAGCCATTGAATGTAAATCACATCATGGTAGTCCCCTGCTTCAATCCTCTCTCTGGTTCCCCAGAGCACTCTCTGAATAAGGATCAAACTCTTTGTCATAGCTCCACCCACCACCGCACCTTCCTCTGTTCCTTACCTCTATCCCCTCTCACACTGGGCTCCAGCCACGCTGGCATCCTTTCTGTCCCTCCAGAACCCTTCTTTTCTGCCACAGGGCCAAGGGAATTGCAGTTCCCTCTGCTGGGCCGGCTGTTCGCCCAGTGCCTTGCAGGACCGGCAGCTTATCATTGTCCTCAGAAAGGTCTTCCTTGAACTTCATATCTCCTGCTTTGCCACTTCTCTGGGGTTCTAGGCAACATGTACCAACCAAATCATCTTGTTTGTTTCCCTGAGAGCATTCATAGCAACCTTTAACTGTTTTTATATTTTCTGATTTATTGCCTGCCTCTCCACTAGAAAATAAGCTCCCTGAGAGCAGGGACCCTCTGGTTAGAAGAATAGTTGGTACACAGATGGCCCCTCATAAATCCATAAATACTTGTTGAATCATTGATTGAATTAAATCAATAGCATTTTCTCCCACAAGCGAGAGACCCCCCACCCCCAACGACACTCCCCAGGGCTCTTTATTTTTGCCCTTGTCACAGTGTGTAGCAGTCAGAACACGTTCGATTACGGGTGGCAGAAACTGACCACAAAGTAAAAAAAGAAGGTGGGGGCTCCATGGAGGCCCCTGAGAAAGGACTTTGAGAGCAGGCTTCAGCTGCATTCTTGTCACTTTAGCAGTCCTATTCCCATTGCCGGAGATTCAGGATCCGAGGGATTATCTTCAGGTTTGGGGATTTGCTGGCCATAGCACGACTTTTCTGAACCTCTTTCTCCTGCTATTTCACTGATTTCTGTTGGCTCTTTGGGCTGGAAGCCAAAGCTGGAGAAAGAGATCTTGTTGACTAGTCCTTGACTTGGTCCCCGATTGGTCTTCCTTGTAATTTCTGTCTCCTAACAATGGGCCAAGAAGCTCTTCTCATCATTGTCACATCCCCTACTCCTCAGCAATCAGGGCTTCCCCCTTGGCCTCTGCCTTCTCAGGTCCCTGTTGGACAACCACCTGGAATGGTGAGGCACAGCTCATCTACCCCTTGCCTGCAAATAACCTAGACTCCCAGGAGATGGCTCCTAACATTGGTGACAGTGATCACCTTGGTCAGGCATGGGCTGTACAGCAGGTTTTTCTTAGGTCTTTGTCCCTTGCCTTTGCTGGCACTAACCCTGCCGAGGGTCAGAGAGCTGGACTTTGCAAGCTGGCGAGGTACAAGTCTGTGTGTCTGCTTCTCAGCCATCTTGGGATGCTTTCCAGCCAGCGGTGGAAAGCTCTGTCTTGCACCCTACGGCGACTTGGTCACTTCCTCGGGTTCACGGTTGTTCTCTCATGTGCGACTGCCCAGATCCAGCCAACACTGACACCAGAGAAAACAGCTTTATTTACCCAAAGCAGGTGGACGTGGGGTAGGAGAGAATGTGTGCTGGGCCGGTGAAATTCCATGACCACCCTAGTCCAATCACATAGCACTTACAGCCTGAGCCTTAGTGGAATGAAGACATCCTAAGGGAAGGCACTATGGTTTGGTCATTTTAAATATCTGGCCATACTGGCTCATGGTAAGTGTGAGACCCCTACTTATGGAACAAAGGAGGGGGACAGAGGGAAGAGTTGCTCTGACTCTTTTGGAACTGGTCACATCTGACTTTCTTCCTTTTGTTCTATCAACCTTGCCTTGGTTTTGTGAGTGTGCGCTTGTGCACACACACTTATATATGAGTACTGATGTTTAATTTGTACTCTTTCTAAAGTTCAGATCATACCGCTTCCCTCCTTGAATATGCTGCGTGGTGCACCTGACTGTGGCTATAGAGTCCAACCACCTTGGCTTACCTCTCAGGGCCCCACACCTTCCAGCCTCATCCTCTACCATGTGCTCTTGGAGACCATGAGCTTTGTCCTCGCCAGATTATGAGTGTTCACTCAGATTATGAGTGTTCATTACAAGTGACCATGTGTGTTTTCTCATGCCAAAGGGCCTTAGCCACAGACTGATCCCTCTGCCTGGAATGCCTTCTCTCCTGCCTCAACATGGCAGACTGCTCCTCCTCTTTTAAAGCCCACCTCGGGGGTTCCATCTTTGGTGCAGCCTCACTTGATTCCTACTAGGAAGAGTTAGTGTCTGGTCCTCCTTTCTGGAGGAAGTGGGACTCTAGTCTCTGTTACACGGTTGCTCGCTTGTCTATGCCCTCAGCATTTGGCCCTGTGTAGCCTCTCTGCTCCCACCACGCATACTGCTCACCTCTTCTC
>CAUYRT010065681.1:0-69732 GCA_963574885.1 Lepilemur ruficaudatus
GTATCCTCTGTATTCCATCCCCCATTAAAACTCACACAGTAACAGCTTTAAAATTTTGTCTCTGCCAGTGAAACAATGCTCTGACGATGAATTCCGGGCCACAACAGGCACGTAGGATATAATGCTTCATGGACATGGGACCTTCTCAGCTCTGAGCTCACCATGTGACTACTGATACCCCACTGCCTTGGAACAGTTTCCAACACACTGTTTCTTCTAATACCGTCCCTCTATATGGTTCCATCACTTTTACGCTGACCTTCTCTGTTGGCCTAAAATGCTTTCCTAGCTTTACAGACCACTTCCCAAAACTGGCCTATCTCCGCAGACCATGGGCCACCCTATTCTGTCTTCAGTTACTCACCATTCAAATGCACACAGTCGGCGTCACCATCTTGCCTTGTACACCTCCTGAATGTCTTTCCAACAGAATGGTAATCATTATTTATATTTATGCCTGCATTCACATTTGGTGCATCTACATTTTTGAAATGTCTTGATCCATCATGACTTTCAGGGGTAGTACTTTTACCACATGTTTTTGCCCCTTGTAAGGTAACTGTCATAAAATTTTACCATGACTCTGACCTTGATGGATCTGCTTGGTCCAAATTTAGTATCCTATCCACTATACCATTATTGTTAATCTCTTATGAATCTTAGCTTGGATGACTACAACCGCCGGGTCACCCTGTGCAATGGAACCTACGAAGGTTTGCTGAGAAGAAACCCAGTGGGAAGAAGCAGTGAGACATTGCCGACCTTGAAAGACATACAAGACTGTCTGTCTCTCCAGAAGTTTGACAATCCTCCTTTCTTCCAGAACTCTACCTTCAGCTTTAGGTGGGTGCTCTGAGCTCTGCGGGACTGGCATTGAGAACGCTTATAGATTTTCACGCCTGTGGTTGTAACAGACTGGAAGGAAATCCAGGTGTTGTGAGGGATGTACAAAACTAAGTAATGGAATGAGGCTTGATAAGAGAGGTTAGCAAGGAATTAGTGTTAGGAAAATCATTATCCATCTATTATAACTAACCGTGTAGTTTTAATATCTTCTAACCTAGCTGGTCAAAACCATCCTCTGTATCTCTAATTTCTGTAAAGATATAGCTACAATCTATGGAACCAAGGTACTTTATTAAATACAGCAGTTTTTAAATACCCATGCTTTTTATTTTTCTTTTCTTTCTTATTTTTTTAAATGTTGACATTAGAAATTTATCAGCCATAGACCTTAATATTAGGGTCTGAGATCTCAGAGGATTATTATGGAGTAAAGCCAACTCAAATTATAGCACAGCGGTGATGTTACAATACTTAAAATTTTAAAACCAACTATTAATTTTCTACCACCAAAAAACACTTTAAGGATGATGAGAAATTTGTATATAAATAAGATTTTAAACAAAGGTGGATAGGGCTTCCAAAAAGGAGTGGTAGATAGATTCATGGTCTTCTTCAAAACTGGATTTTCTTTCTAACTGTCTATAAATCACACAATTTTTATGGGGCTAGGGGTAGGATAGGCTGAACGCAAATGTAGAGGTTGTGTTAAGTGTAGCAGAGCTCAGAGTTTGTCCTGGGATTGGACATAGCCCTCAGAGTAGTGTCAAAGGTAGGTAAAGCATAAAATTTAAGATTGTTTCAAAAAGCAGTATGCATTAGCTTTTTGTTATGAAAAAAATTGCTATTAAAACAGATTGCATTCCCTATAGATTTGAGTGAGGGGAGTAGTTCTTAAAATACGGTGCCAAGACCACCATAATTGACAACATTTGAGACTTGATTAGAAATGCAAATTGTGAAGACCCAGCCTGCACCTACTGAATCAAACACTCTGGGAGTGGGGCATGAAATATCTGTTTTTCTTCAGTGATTCTGAAATTGGAGGATCACCAAGTTAGAGTATGGATAATTAGAATTGCCTGAAAATAGGGAGGGAGAAAGAGAGAAGGATAAGGGGAGCTTTGGTATATGTTTAGAATATGCTGTATAAGCTTCAGTCAAGCTGAAGGTCTATTTAGTTTGAGAAATAGGAATATAAGATTATTCATTAAATCAAAAACCATGTATTGATCATAGACCATGTGCTCGGCGTGGTACTGAGCCCTGGCAACAAAAAAATCTGAGGAAAATACAGACCCTGGTCTCTAAGGGCATGAAAGACAGATAAGAAGGTAAATAATTGTCATATAGTAAAACAAGAGATATAATTCAACTGAGCAGGTACAGAAATAGCATTGATTAAGAGTTCCTTCCCCTTGACTGGGTGTGATGGCTCACACTGGTAATTCTAGCCCTTTGAGAGGCTGAGACAGGAGGATCGCTTGAGCTCAGGAGTTGGAGACCAGTCTGGGCAAAGTGGTGAGACCCCATCTCTACTAAAAATTCAAAAATTAGCCGGGCATGGTGGCACGCACCTGTAGTTGCAGCTATTCGAGAAGCTGAGGCAGGAGGATCACTTGAGTCCAGGAGTTTGAGGTTGCTGTGAGCTGTGATTGCGCCACTGCACTCCAGCTTGCTGGGTGACAGAGTGAGACTCACAAGGTCTTTTTTAAAAAAAATTTCCCTCCCCTTATAGAGGATTATCATTAAAAGTTGGGTCTGATTCTTTATTAGCTATGATAGAGCTTCCCATATCCTTACCCAATCTCAAATTGGAAGACTACCATCTAGTCTGGAAACAAAAAAAGATGTTTATGAATCTTTGCCCGTTGTCACTGACGTACTGGTTTCTCCCAGGAATGCCCTGGAAGGTTTCGATAAAGGAGACGGGACCCTGAACTCTCAAGTGAGGAGCCTTCATAATTTGGTTCATTCCTTCCTGAACGGGACAAGCGCTTTGCCACATTCAGCTGCCAATGATCCCATCTTTGTGGTATGTTCAAAGATTCAGAATAGATGAAAAATTTTCTACGTGCTATGTCAGATTTATGTTTTTCAATAAGGTTAAGATTTGGTGGTGCTTTATTCTCTCTGTGAACAATGTGATGTACGCAAATGTAAATTAAGTTTAATCTACACTCTAGAGATGGTTAGATAGCATTTGAAGCCCCTTATCAGAAACCCATGCTTCAAGGATGGTCAGCCTTTGGATGACCTTAGACAGGAATTTACAGTCCAGAGGTGGATTCATAAATTAGCATCATGGTAAATGATTTTTCGCGGGTGAAATGAATGGTGTTGTAGTGCATTAACCCATAAAAACCACCGTCAATGTTACCTGTAGGAAAGAAAAGTTCTGTTAGCCAGAAAAGGGGAAGAGTGGGCCGGACGCAGTGGCTTACACCTGTAATCGTAGCACTTTGAGAGGCTGAGGCAGGAGGATGACTTGAGGCCAAGGAGTTTGAGACCAGTCTCAGCAAGAACTAGACCTCGTCTCTATTAAAAATAGAAAAAATTAGCCTACCGTGGTGTCATGTGCCTGTAGTCCTAGCTGCTAGGGAGGCTGAGGCAGGAAAATAGTTTGAGCCGAGGACTTTGAGGTTGCAGTGAGCTATGATGATGCCACTGCACTCTAGCCTGGACGACAGAATGATACTTTGTCTCAAAAACAAAAGAAAACAAAACAAAACAAAAAAAAGAACGAAAGAAAGAAAGGGAATGAGGAGATAGGAGTGCTGGACAGACAAAAATGACAAATACCTTCAACGATGGCATTAATACAAAAACCCACATTTGATGTCATTTCATTTGTTAGTCAGAGTCATACCTCTGAGATGAAATATAGCTGTAGAGGAAGCTGCTACTGACTCAGAGGAGCCTCGTGGTTGTTTAAAATTCAGTGTGATGCGTTCCCTTGGTACATTTGAGTCTGATTTCTGTCTCACTTTAAAACAAAAGAAAAAAACCGAGCAAAACTTGACAATGAAATTGTCAATTTTAGAATTCTGAGTTTTATTAGTTTTAAAACATGTTCACCAGGGACTCTCCTAAGAGAAACAAAATGAGGAAGTGCAAGTCAAGGCCGTGTCATTCAGCCACCCCATCAATGCCCTCCAGCCAGAGACTTCTAGAAACACAGCCGCAGCTCAACATATTGCGGTCATTACTCCTAGTGGAGAGAGGATGGAGGACCATGGAGGGTCTCAGTCAGTGGGTGCTGGAAAGAACTGAAAGAATTTGGGCTTCTGCTGGGTGATTTGGGGGAGGATTTTAGGAAGCTTTGCTCTGGATCAGATGCCATCAGGAGGAAGCCAGATTAACTATGATCACGTACCTCAACACGGTAATTCACATCCATAGGTAGGGCAGACTAGACTGAGGCTAAAGTTGTAATTGGTAAAACAGAAGCAGTTGCTCAAATTATCCAAGAAAGGGGATGTCAAGCCTTTTGTGACTTGGCCAATGCTCTTATTTTGTCTGTGCTCATACCTGTAATCGTAGCACTTTGAGAGGCTGAGGCAGGAGGATGGCTTGAGGCCAAGGAGTTCCAGACCAGCCTCAGCAAGAGCAAGACCCCGTCTCTATTAAAAACAGAAAAAATTAGCCGGCTATGGTGGTGCATGCCTGTAGTCCCAGCTGCTAGGGAGGCTGAGGCAGGAGAATCACTTGAGCCCAGGAGTTTGAGGTTGCACTGAGCTATGATGATGCCACGGCACTCTAGCATGGGCCGCAGGGGGAGACCTTCTCTCAAAAAAATTAAAAAAAAAAAAAAAAGGGGGAAAGAGGAGGTAGAACAAGTGCTGGACAAACAAAAATGACGAATACCTTCAACAACGTTTTGCAGACACTGTTATTAAGTTCTCTCTCTTTTTTGTCCTGATCCATCACGATCACAGAGTGGCCTTGTCTGATATTGGTGTTCTATGAAATTTTTTATGCCCAACAGGAGGATGGGTTAATATTGAATAGTACCAGGTCAGCTCTCGGATGTCAGCTCGTGGGGCTGCTTATTTTCTTCTTTAAGTACAGCTCATTGGAGTTGGCTTAGGCAGTTTAAACAACGTAAACATTCCTGTTTCAGCAGCTGAGTCCCAACACCATGTCTGCTTTAGAGACACGACTCACCGTCATCTATTTTGATGCTGTCTGTCTTCATAGTTATATGTCTAGATAGATGGTTTGGGAGCAATTACAAGAAGAAATTTTATCTCTTTTCCTTTTTTTTTTTTTCCTTTTTTTTCCTTTTTCTTTTGTTTTTCCCACTTTGGAAGAGATGGATTATTTTCTTTTTTTATTTTGCTAGTATTTTGAGTTTCTATTATTATCCACTTAGATTGTACTGCAGTAGAAAACGCTATTTTTTTTTCCAGAAATTTCCTCACCTTAGTGTTAATCTTAGCAGTGTGTCTTAGTTTGCTCAAGCTGCCATAACAAAATGCCACAGACTGTATGGCTTAAACAGCAGAAATTTATAGCTCTCAGTTTTGGAGGCTGGGAAGTCTAAGATCAAGGTGTGGCTGGTTTGGTTCCTGGTGGGGGCTCTTTCCCTGGGTCTTCTAGCTGTGTCCTCACAGGGACACAGGGAGTAAACACTCTCTGCTGTCTCTTCCTTTTTTTTTTTAAAGACACAGGGTTCTCACTCTGTCACCCAGGTTGGAGTGCAGTGGTCTGATAATAGCTCACTGCAGCCTTGAACTCCAAAGGTCAAGCAATCCTCCTGCCTCAGCCTCCCTAGTAGCTGGGAGTACTGGCACACACCACCACACATGGCTACTTTTTCGTAGAGACGGGATCTCACTATGTTTCCCAGATTGGTCTTGAACTCCTGGGCTCAAGTGATCCTCCCTTCTCGACCTCCCAAAGTGCTGGGATTGCAGACGAGAGCCACCGGACCTGGCCTGCTGTCTCTTCTTATAAGGACATTAATCCTTTCATAGGACCCACCCTTATGACCTCTTTAAACCTTAATTACCTCCTTAGAGGCCCTGTCTCCAAATACAGTCACATTGCGGGGCTAGGGTTTCATCATGTGGATTTAGGGGGAACGCAGTTCAGCCCACACATAGCACAGTGCATGTTCAAACTGTCAGTTTCTGGCAGTTTGTTTTTCTGGACTCCTGGGAGGCTGCATGGCATAGTAAAAGAGTACTGAATTATGAGTCAAATCAGTTTTATTTGGTAGTGACTTGTGCAATATTGGGAATGTAATTGAACTGTGCAGGGCCTCTGTTTCCCACTCTGCAAAGTACAGGTCTCACGACCTGATCTGGTGGTGGGAGTGTTGTGCTCATTAAAGTGACTCTGAGTAGATTAGGGCAATAAGAAGTTGCTCTAGAAACTGTCGAGTACATTGTGAGTGCTATCATAAAGATAATAATGTGTTTTACGGTAGTTAGTGGGAAAGAATTAGAGAACCATGTGTTGGGTTTGAATTTCCAAACCTTAATTAAGTTTCCTTCTCTGGTTCTCCAAAGCAGACAGCTGTGTCCTAACAAGCACAAAGTCAGAGTTATTTCAAAGATGATTTATTATTTTCACTCACCCAGGGTACAAAAGAAGGAGCTATGAAGAGGGAGAGTAAAAGTGTGGCTTCCAATGATGCTGAGCTTGCCCGGCGGTGGGAAGGATGGTGTGCAGGAGCTTTCTGGGGCTCCCAGACAGATTAAAGCGTGGTCTGGTGAGATGTAAGAAACCCTGAGATGGAAGCAGCTGGTAGAGCTGTTCCTTCCTTCTAAAAAAAATGTTTCTTCCCTCGTATTTATATGGTAGCAATAAATAAAGAGGTTGTCAGAAGTATGGACTGATGGTCCCAGCCTCTAACAAGGTGGGGGCTTATCTGTGAGTTTGCTGTCTTTGCTGCTCTCTGGGATCCTGCATTGTTCAGTGGCTCTACCTTGATATTTCAGATCACTTTTCTTGCTACTACCTCAGCCATCAGTTCATGCCAAGCATTTCTGGTGTCTGCTTTCTTTGCTATATATCCGTCCATCTGTTAACTATGCTATATATCTCTGATTAAATTTTTAGTGAAACATTCATTGCCAATATATAATTTATACACACAGTCTATAGTCATAAGGAAAAATGTCAAGATATTCCTTATTTAGTACTCCAAAATATTATAAATAGAACAGTGGAATCCTCTGATAAACTGAGGATTATACTCTAAACCTTTCTCTCCCACTAAAGGTGATGTTAGCAATTAGATTTTTCAGCATCTCAAGTTTCCAGGATTGCTAGATCTTGTCTCTTTCTTTTTAGGAAGTGCACTAAATGTACAGGGGCTGACAACATTTTTCTATAAATGGCCAGACAGCAAATATTTTTAGGTTTTGCAGGCCAGATGATCTCTGTTGCAACTGCCAGACTCTGCTGCTGTAGCATGAAAGCAGCCATAGATAATACATGAGCTATTGAGTGTGGCGTTCCAATAAAACTTTATTTACAAGAACAGGCTGTGGGCCTGATTTGGCCCTCAGGGCTTAGTTTGCCAACTCCTGCTCTAAGGGATCAATGTTTCTTCTTTGTAGCAGGGGTATCTGTTTAGTCATATTTCTCTTCGTGTTCTAGGTGGGAGCCCACATTGCACCTTTATGGATGAGACTTACATGCGGTTCAAAGATGTTAGATTTTTTATTTCATTTCATTTCATTTTATTTTATTTTATTTTATTTTATTATTTTATTTTATTTTATTTTATTTTATTTTATTTTATTTTATTTTATTTTATTTTATTTTATTTTATTTTATTTTATTTTATTTCAGGAAAATATGAGAGTACAAACATTTTGGTCATTTTCCTCTCCCTAGCAAGGGTTAGCGGTATGCCCCGCCCCTCCAAAATGCTCACCGTATCCCTCAGATGTGGGTCGACCCCCCAACCCCCGGATCCCTAGTGAACACCACCACCATTTGAGCACTGTAGTGTTAGTCAGTACCAATTTGATGGTGAGTACATGTGGGGCCAATTCTTCCGATCTTGTGTCTCCTCACTTTGGATAATGGATCTAAGTTCAATCCAGGATAATATAAGCGGTAAATGGGCAACAGAAATGAACAGATGTTAGATGTTTGATCATCTTTTGTCTCTATTATTTTTAATGTCTTTAATATTTAAAATTTTGTTTTTCTTTGGTAGTATGTGTCATATACGTATAAATAAACAAAAAGCCACAGGCTTTCTTTGAAGACACAGAAAGAACAATGTTTTGGCACTAGTTCCAGAACTCACCATTACTTTAGGCTGTTTTCAGAGAGTTTTATGTTGAAGTCAATTTGGCCTTAAATGATTTTTCACATATTGAGATCCAGGTTAAAGTATTTCAGTTAACAGAGTTATAGCTTCTGGAATTTCAAATTCATGAGGCAGTTCATGCAAATATATTGCACATGACATTTATTAAAATTATTTTTTGTGAAATCTCTTCAAGCAATAGAGGCATAAAGTTGTATGTGATCACAATAATGAGCAAAAGCAGGCAGAACATTAAAATACAGGAAAAACTCTGAATCAATCTCTGAAATTCTAATAATTCCTAAGGTAATTGGAGCAAATGCACACATTTATCATGGGAAATAAGATTAGGCCACAGAAATGCTAAGTTCTGTCTTTAATATTAAATTTAGATATAATCCAGAAATGAAAAAAAAAAAACCCAACAGACTGTAAAGTTAAATAGTTGAGTTAACTGCCAAGAAAGAAACTATGTCAGGCTCTAGGAATTTTTCTTCCTGATTCCTAAAGCTACTGTTCTTAAGAGTATATTTGGATGTTATCTTTTTAGAAAGTACATTTGGTGAGTTCTAAGTTCCTTCAATTCCTCAGTGGCTGGGGGTGGTCTGTAAGTTGCACAGTTAATGTTCACTGAACAGCCTGTGCTTGGTTTCTGCTTTGAACATTGAAATTCTAAGTGGATTAGGACATAGAGGCAGCCTGATTACCATTAGTAATTTTTACTAATACTAATTGATTGGCTAAGATAGATCCATCACTTTAGGAATATACAGCAAGAGAAAATGAATTTCTAAAAACAAATTTCTAATGACCTACACAATTCCCTTCTGATGCTACTGTTTTAGGCTACAATAGAGTTTGTGAAATAAAAAGATCACAATAACAAGCATAAAATACTACTGAGTCAGTAAGAATTTAGTTGAAATTTTTAAAAAGAAGTATAGGACGTTGCCTTTTCCCCGCAAGAGTGAAGAGCTTAAAAATGGATCCACTTTATTCTTCTTTAAATAAGAAAAATCACAATTAGGCTAATATTTTAGAAATTAAATAGAAATTAAAATAAAATCATTTTTACATCAAATTTTTATTTTTAGTGATTTAATAGCTTTTATATTATTTATAATTACAGAAACATCGGTGAAAAAGTTTTAAAATGCTTATAATCCCATTTCAATTTTTCTGCCTATTCCTTTCATGTTCTCGTATGTTTTATGCAGTTACGATTACAGTCACCCCTCAATGTCCTGAGGATTAGTTCCAGAACCCCCCCCCAGGACAGCCAAATCTGCAGATATTGAAGTTCCTTATATTTGCATATAAACTATGCACAACCTTCCATATGCTTTAAATCATCTCTAGATTGCTTATAATACCTAATACACTGTAAATGCTACGTAAATTGTTGTTATTCTGCATTTTTACTTGTATCATTTTTTAGTATTGTACTGCTTTTTAAATTTTTTTTAAAAAATATTTTCCACCTGCCATTGTGGAACCCATGGATATAGAGGGCCATCTGTATAATGAAATCTTTTTTTTTTAAATTTTTTTCTTTTTTACAATTTTTTTTTTTTTGAGATAGAGTCTCACTCTGTTGCCCAGGCTAGAGTGAGTGCCGTGGCATCAGCCTAGCTCACAGCAACCTCAAACTCGTGGGCTCAAGCGATTCTCCTGCCTCAGCCTACTGAGTAGCTGGGACTACAGGCATGCACCACCATGCCCGGATAAGTTTTTCAATTTTTGGTAGAGACGGGTCTCGCTGTTGCTTAGGCTGGTCTCGAACTCCTGAGCTCAAATGATCCACCCGTCTTGTCCTCCCAGAGTGCTAGGATTACAGGCGTGATGTATAATGAAATCTTTTAATCTTAAAATCTTAAAATACATAATACAAGGCCAGGAGCTGTGGCTCACACCTGTAATCCTAGCACTCTGGAAGGCCAAGGTGGGAGGATACCTTGAGCTCAGGAGTTCGAGGCCATCCTGAGCAAGAGCGAGACCCGGTTTCTATTAGAAATAGAAAAATTAGCCAGGCATGGTGGCACGTGCCTGTAATGAGAGCTACTCGGGAGGCTGAGGCTGGAGGATCGCTTGAGCCCAGGAGTTTGAGGTTGCTGTGAGCTAGGCTGACACCATGGCACCCTAGCTCAGGTGACAGAGGAAGACTCTGTCTCAAAAGAAAAAAAAAGAAAAAGAAAAACAGATAATACACACAAGAGGTCCAAAATGTAAAAGGTACAAAATAAAGTCCCTTTATCACTGGCATCTCCCAGCTATCCAGTATCATTTTTTCTAATTTTCAGATACATTTTATAAATATATAAGCAAACATGTTTGTATGTTTCCCAAATGGTAGCACCTATAGACACTTTTGTGCCTTCCTTTCTCTCTCTCTCTTTTTCTTTACTTATTCTAAATCATTTCCGTTCATAAAAGGCTTTCTCAACCATTTTTTATGTCTGTATGGTATTCTGTTGCATGGATTTATCCTGAAATGTTTAATTTTGAAATTTAAAGTTTTTAACTTGTTTCTTATTGATGCGCATTTAGAGGGTTTCTGATCTTCTGTTTTACAAACAACGCTACAACAGATAACCTTGAACATGTAAGGCAAATAAAGAGAATAGAATTACTGGCTTGCAGGGTGAATAAATGCATTTGAAATTTAATAGATATTTCTGAATGGCCTCCAGGAGGTTGAACGATATTCCCTCCTAACACCTATGCACCAGAGCGACAGTCCCCCATTCTCTCTCATCATGCTCTTTGTCCCTGTGTCATCACACTTGCTCATCTTTGTCAATCCGGTAGGTGAAAAGGCATCTCAGTGAGTTTTAATTTGTATTTCTCTTCTTATAAGTGAAGGTCAGTGTGTTTTCACACATTAAAAAAATCTATTTGCATTTCCTTTTCTGGTGATCTGCCTATTCATGTAGGATCATGACTTCTGGAAAAAGAAAAAAAAAAACCCTAAAGATTCAAAGGAGTCAGAATTAGTGAAAGTAATTTGTTCTCTATGTAAGTGAGTAACAAAATACAACATTCTGTATTGACATTTTATTTTTTTGGAAAGCCTCATAATCTCACCATGTAAAGATGTATTTTTCAGGGTTCATTAGTTATAGGAAACCAATTTGATCATTGACAACATATTCAACCTTTAGAACACAATGCTTGGGACTTAGTAAATGCTTCATAAATTTTTGTTAGGAGATGTTGTATTGTGTATTTATTCTGTGACAGCCTCTATGCTAGGTGTTATGCAAACTTCATCTTTTAACTTCACAGAACTATGTATGGTAGACTACTCCCCTTGTTTTAAATATGGAGAAAATAAAGTTAAGAGAGGCTGAGAAATGTGTTCAAGGTCAAACCAACCAGCAAGTGGCTGATCAGACATTATAGGAAAAGTTTCCTACTGAAAAATTTCCTTTTGTCCAGTCTTTCAGCTACAATTTTGCCTTTTGTCAGTTTAGACAATTCTTAACTTGATGTCTTCATAACTGCTTTCATTATAGCTGAGGAAATTTAGCACTGTTAGATCATGTTAATAGGAATCAACCCTGATTGGCGAAGGGCAGTCTGAATAATTTTGCATGGCTTTTGAAACGTTAGGGCCATTGGTTTTATCATGAACATGTATTTATGTTGTTTTTTTTTTTTTTTGAGACAGAGTCTGGCTTAGTTGCCCGGGCTAGAGCACCGTGGCGTCAGCCTAGCTCACAGCAACCTCAAACTCCTGGGCTCAGGCGGTCCTCCTGCCTCAGCCTCCCAAGTAGCTGGGACTATAGGCATGGACCACCATGCCCGGCTAGTTTTTTTCTATTTTTTAGTAGAGAAGGGGTCTCACTCTTGCTCAGGCTGGTCTTGAACTCCTGACCTCAAGCGATCCTTCCGCCTTGGCCTCCCAGAGTGCTAGGATTACAGGTGTGAGCCATCGTGCCCAGCTAGTATTTATGTTTTTAAAATGCCATGTTTACTTATTTATAATAATATAAAATTTTAAAATAACAGATATACAGACATCACCTCCTAAGTAGCATAACACCTTGGTAAGTTTTGTAAGAGCCAAGGTATCTGAGAAGGTGCCTGACCACCTGTTTGGAGGGGCCCCCAGGGTGGCAGGATTTATCTGGACTCAGTCTGAGGAATGGTTTGTTTCTTTAACTTGGCAGATGCTAAATGTCACCTGAGTGGGTTCTTTTCAACTCCAGGCTTTGTAAGGATAAACACATACTGTATTGAGAAGAACTAAACCTATAGTCAGGGATGCATTTTATACAATTCATTATTGATAAAGTGCAAACATAATGGCAAACCACAATTTATATACAAATCTAAGGTGGTTCTAGCATTGATGTGAGTTCTTCTCTCCTAGAATTTTAATGATTCTGTAGCCAAAACATCCTGGGAGTAGCTCAGTCTCTATCTAGAATCTCTTCTGACATCACGTTGGTTCTCTCTCTCCAACATGTACTGTCTGCTTGGTTTATTCTTTTAAAGTGACCTACTAAAAGCAGAACCTGCCTGTAGTCCTGTTTGCATCTGTTTAGAGTTTAATCTTTGAAGTACAAGCTTCCTTCCTAAAGGGTTTAGCAGCTGAATTTCTAATGCTCTAATGCTCTTGATAGAGACATATGCTATTGTATCTTTTATACAATGTATCTTGTAGACATTGTATGTATGCATATGTATATTTTGCATACAATGCTATTACACAAATCTCTGTAAGAGGGTGTTTCTTAAGTAACTCTTTCAAACTGCCTGAAAAATATTTTCCATTCTGTCTTCTCAGGGTGTGACAAGAGGGTGGCTAGAGAAGGACCAGGAAAGAAAATTATAGCAAAACGGGAAACACGCCATCCTTGTTTGACACTGCCTAGAAGACACGATTACTGTTCAAATGTTCTTTTTTTCTGTGATCACGTCTTGCTTTGTTCAGGCTGCTATAACAAAAATATTATAAACTGTGTGGCTCAAACAATAAACATTTATTTCTCACAGTTCTGGAAGCTGGGAAGTGCAAGATCAAGACAGTAGCAGGCTCAGTGTTGGGGACATTCTTCCTGATACATAGGTGGCCGTTTTCTCACTATGTCCTCACATGGCTGAAAGGAAGGAGCTCTCTGGGGTCTTTTTTATAAGGGCACTAATCCCGCTCACGAGAGCTCTATCTTCATGACCTAATTTCTTCCCAAAGGCCCCACCCCCAACACCATCACATCAGGGGTTAGGATTTCTTTTTTTCTTCTTCTTCTTTTTATTTGCCATTTGATTAGCTGGCTGGAAGGGGGTTAAGATTTCAACATACGAATTTGGAGGGGAGGGGCACAGACATTCAAGCTACAGGAGATTGTTTCCTGTCTGCCACTAAAATATGCTCTCTGGGTAGTATCCAGCTCCCTGTGACAGAGCTTAGCCAACTAAATAGAGCTTGGGTGTTGTTTAACTATTTCATGCCTACTACATATGACTTATTTAGGGAATGTGAAACCAACATCCTGATTATACATTCCTTCAACTCTTTGGTAGAACAAGAGAAGAATAAATAAATATTTCCATATAATAACAAGCATGATTAAATGTGATTTTTAGAAATACACTATTAGGAGCTCTCTCATTTAGAAATTCTGACCCAAGTTTTTATTTATGTCTTCTACCTTAAGTTTTAAGCTGGATTTCCCATGTGAATCTGTGTCTATGTCTACCATGTAACTTTTGAGTGATCACATCTGAATTCTCAGTTCTGATTCTCAGAGGACCAGAGTGGCATCATGTTACCACAATCAGATTCAGTCTGATCACAAATGATGCCTTCTGGAAAGTAACGCATGAACTCAAGTGGTGAAAACCACAGTGTGGCAATCTCTGATACTGTGCACACGTCTTTGTAGGCAGCCTAAGGTTTCTGTGGCCACTTTTCTCCGAATGTAGAATCTCTTCTCATTTCACTAGTGTGGCAGGAATTTGAACTTATAGCCACCTAAATGAAGGCCCTTTGATAGTAACTTTATCCTCTAATTATCTTGAAAAAGAGATGCATGCTTTCTTGTATTTTATTTTGTTTATTCTTGCAAGTACAATATTTATTGATTGATTGCTTTCTTCTGCAAGGGTTACATTAAAAAATTTTTACTTTGAAAGCCTATGTAATCACATTTTCTTCAATATTGCCCCAAAGTTGAAATCTAGCATTTTTTCCTTGTTGTACTTATCCTTATTTTGTTGAAATAAGCTAGAAGGGGTTTGTATAC
This sequence comes from Lepilemur ruficaudatus, assembly GCA_963574885.1. Lineage (NCBI taxonomy): Eukaryota > Metazoa > Chordata > Mammalia > Primates > Lepilemuridae > Lepilemur > Lepilemur ruficaudatus. The sequence goes on from CAUYRT010065681.1 coordinate 14,371, forward strand.
CAAAATTAAGAACCTAATTTCTGAAGCACTCAATTTCTAATACCAAAATATAGCTATGTATCTCTAGAGCAGATAAAAGATAACAATATTCACTTACTTAACTTTTGCTTTTATTTGTTATCCTCAAATGATATTTGGCCTGTAGAGAGATATTAACTGAGCTTATTTTCAACTTATGTGCAACAAAGATGCAATTAGTTTCTGAAGAGCATCTCAAAGTATCTTGCTGAGAAACAATGTCCACAAGTTTAACAAAAATACCTGTTCTATAGGTTGTGCTACTTCTTTTTCTAGCCTGTAGATATGTTATTGCTTGCAGTAGTTTTGCTTATTGTATTCTTTTCATCTTCTCAGCCCATACCAGCCTTTTAAAAAATTACACTCTATAAATTGGGTACTCTGTATATAGTTCCTACAAGAGCAGTTATTGTATTAATAAAATGTTTTATAGCCCTTCTGAGAGCTTTACTCTCTCATTATTTTCCCCTATTCTTTTATTTCTCCGGTTTATGAATTGTTTGGAGTCTTTTCTCCTCCTTAATTATTTACACTTTGTACAGGGTGAATTCTTGTACTTTCCGAAAGTTATTTGCCTCTGGCAGCACTAAATCTGCATCTTTCTTAAGTCCTGAGAGTCTCCTGTCTCTTGTTCTAATCGCAATTTGATCTCTGACTTGAATTCAGACGGTATCTAAAAGTCCATGATCAGTTTAGGACTCACAAGTCAAACTCTATACTTTTTCCCTATTGTTAAGATTTGGGGTTATGGCTTCAAAGCCAATTTTTCTTTTTCTACTTGGCCCTGAGAGTTGTATTAATAATCGTACTACAGTGTCATGGTGTGGAGAAAGCAAAGTATGTAGACTAAGAACTCTGACTTTAGAACCAGACTTCCTGGGTTCCAAGTCTTACTTTACCATATAGTGGCTGTTTGATCTTGGGCAAGTCACTTAACACTTGCATGTCTTATAGTCCTCTTCTATAAAGCAGGATAGTAATGTAGATTGAATTTGTCCCCCCAAATCCACATGTTAAATTCCTAACTACTAATATCTCAACATGTGACCTCGTTTGGAAATAGGGTAGTTGCAGATGTAATTAGTAAAATTGAGATGAGGTCATACTGGAGTAGGGTAGGTCTGGTATGAGTGGTGTCCTTATGAAAAGCAGAAATTTGGACATAGAGACCTGCACAAGTGTGAGGATGAAGACAGAGATCTACAAGCCAAGGACTGCCAAAGATTGCCAGCAAACTACCAGAAACTACAAAAGAGACATGGAACAGAGTCCCCCTAACAGTACTTAGAAGGAACCAACCCTACTATCATCTTGGTCTTGGACCTCTAGCTTCCTAACAGTGAGACAGCTGTCTCCAGCTGTGAGACAGTAAGTATCTGTTGTTTAAGACACCTGTGTCTGTGGTGTTCTGCTGCAGTAGTCTGAGCAAACTAACACAAATAGTATCTACCAAATCAGGTTGTTCTGAGGATTCAATATGTTATTATTGGTAAAGTGCTTAGAATAGTATCTGACATAGAGCAGGCACTGATAAATATGAATCTATTTCTTAAGCGCTAGCTGTGTGCCATGTGCTTTCCTAAATGCCTAGCTCTACATGGGTTGTATGTATAGACCATGCGGTTTCAGAGATACTAGTAGGCCCCGCACCCCTGAAAAATGCAGATTCCTTTATTCTTCTCCCATAAGTTGTTTTCTCTAGTTAAAATAATAATAGTACTGATGACATAGTCATAGTGATAACAACCATTTCATAAACATTTCCTACATAAAAGGCACTGTACTAGGTACTTTATATATATTACCTTTTCTATCTTCCCAACTGCCATGTTACTGGTGTCCACTGTAGACATTTGCAGACCTCTGTGATTCCCTAGTCTTCAGGTCCGTAGGCTGTGTCCTTCTCAGCTTCAGCCTCCTCACTGACCCTCTCCCAGTACCTCTGCCCTCTCATTGAGGACCAGGTAACTCCCTTCTCTACACATTCTGGGATAAGTGTGAGCCTGTGAGACTATACTCAGGCTTTTCCCCCTTTGTTTTGTTTATCCATTGCTGCATAACAGATCACCCCAACACTGAGTAGCTTGAAGCAACAATGACCATTTCATGTCTCACAATTTGTGTGGGTCAGAAATTTGGGAAGGGCCTGACTGGGCAGTTTTGGATCAGGGTCTTTTAATGCAATTCCAATCAGTTGGTGACAGGTGTTGGAACAGCTATGGACTGGCCAGCCATCTCTCTTTCTTCCTGAAATCTCAGGAATTCTCATGTGGTCACTCTGTGTGGGTTGGGTTGGGCTTCCTCACAGTATGGCTGCCTCAAGACAGGTGGACTGCTTATATGGTGGCTCAGGACTCAGACACAAGACAGGAGCTGCAGTACAATTTATGACTTAGCCCCAAAGCCACAAAATGTCACTTCTGCTGCGTTTTATTGGTTACAAGAGAGTCAAAAATTCACCCAGATTCAAGGGGAGAGCCAATTGAATCCCAACCCTTGATGAGGGAGTGACAAGATTCCAGAGGAGCATGTGAGTCAAGAGATATTGTATCACCTTGTTTCGAAAATTTACTCTTGTGTATGCCCCAGGCACTTTTTCTGTCTATCACTTAGGATTTGGTTCAGCCATTTAGAACAGAAAAGTCAAATTACAGAAGCCTGAACAAAAAGATTTAATTTTCTCTTATGTAAGAGAGCTCCAGTGGTAGGCAGTTCAGGGTTGGTGTAGTATCTCCACGGTAATCATGGACACCTTCTGTCTTTTTGTTCTACCATTATTGGTGAGTGGCTTCCTTTCTTAACTTGGCTTATTGGCTTTAAGATGGCTGCTGTAGCTCCAGCCATCATGCCCATGTCCAGGGAGCAGCAAGGAGGAATGGAAAAGCTTTTCAGCAGAGACAACCACCTTTATAGAGCTTTCCTAGACGTTCCACCCAGTGGCTTGCATTTAAATCTCATGGGTAGTTTGGCACATTGCTTCACCCAAAATATAAAATAAGTTACTGAGGAGAAAGGGAAGAATGGATATTGGGTAAGCAACCAATAGTGCTCGTCACCCTTACAAATTCTACCTCTATTGCTTGGCCTCCGTGCTTCAGGCAAGACTTCTCTTTGAGGCCTTCAGGCTCCCCCAGGCTATACGTGGAGGATGAAGTGCAACTTCCCTTTCTGGAAACCTGTCAATCCTATCTGGAGTTCCTAGGGTTCATGGCACGACGTACCCTTTTCAGGGACCAACACCAACAGCTAATGCTTAGTTCCTTTTCCAGGACTGATGCCCCTCGTCAAAGATAACTTTTTCTGATTCTGCCCATGGGAAACATTGATCACTTCCATTGTCATGTGTTCCTCCAAAGCTGATGCTTATGCAATTAACTCTGTGCCTTTCTTCCTTTGGGGCTTGACTTTCCTTACTCAAAGCCAAGATTTTAGAATTCAAAAGTCTTTTATCTCTCCAAAAGCCCAGGTCTTATTATTTGATGCTTTGGTTTTTTTTAGGTGATTTCCTCTGCCAGGAACTTTCAAAATCCATTCAGGAAAAAAATCCCTTCAGTAAGTGACTTGATTTCTTTTTCTAGCCTCAGGAGACAACACAGGTAGAGAGCTCTCTCTGCTGCCTGGAATAGGGCAACTAAGTACAAGGAAGGAAGGAACCTTGGGTGAGATTTGAAAATAGGTACTGGCCGGGCGTGGTGGCTCATGCCTGTAATCCTAGCACTCTGGGAGGCCGAGGCGGGTGGATCGCTCAAGGTCAGAAGTTTGAAACCAGCCTGAGCAAGAGTGAGACCCCGTCTCTACTATAAATAGAAATAAAGAAATTAATTGGCCAACTAAAGATATATATAGAAAAAAATTAGCCGGGAATGGTGGTGCATGCCTGTAGTCCCAGCTACTCGGGAGGCTGAGGCAGAAGGATTGCTTGAGCCCAGGAGTTTGAGGTTGCTATGAGCTAGGCTGACGCCACGGCACTCACTCTAGCCTGGGCAACAGAGTGAGACACTGTCTAATAAAAAAAAAAAGAAAAAGAAAATAGGTACCAAGATAAACAAGGCAGAAAGGCAATTCAGTTAGAGACTGAGAAGTACGAAAAGCAAAGCATTCAGACTGGGGGCGACCAGGGATGCTATCACAAGACAGGGACCACAAGGACTCTGATGCCAGAAGACATAAAGAAAGGCACTGCAGACTGAGGAAACAGCTTCAGCTAGAAATGGTTCTGTTAGGTTGAATTGTACAAGAAAAAAAAAAAAGCCTGAAGAGTTATTCTACCAATTCATTAGGAAAGGATTTTTCTTTTTTTAAAGCAGAATCAGATGATTAAGAATGTCTGGGAAAGCAAATGAATAAGGGTAAACCATTTATGCAAATAAAACTACTTTAGGCCAGTCTCAGTGGCTCACGCCTATAATCCCAGCTCTGTGGGAGGCTGAGGCAGTAGGCTTGCACGAGCCCAGAGTTCAAGGCTGCCCTCCAGCCTGGATGACAGCAAGAGACTCTGTCTCTTAAAAAATAAAATAAAATAAATAAAAACCACTTTGCATGACACTGTGTCATGAGCCAACAAATACTCATTAAGCACTGACTCTGCCCAGGTTGCATGCTAAGCCTGAGACTTCAAAGTATTTATCTCTGCTCTTAAGGAGTTAGGGGTCTTGTTAGGGAAAACAGATACACAAATAACAACCTATAGTATAATTTGATCAGTGCTATAAATCTGGGGCAGGGTACAGTGGTGAAAGGAGGAATGAATTCATTGAACAAGTATTTATTGAAAGAAGTACCTCCCTGCCTCCATCTCAGAGAGCCTGAGGCGACAAGCCCTGGTGACCTGGGGGGAAAGGAAGGCAGACCCTCTCCCTGGCCTCCCTTGAGCTTCCAGGCTGGGAATGACAGAGAAGCTCTGATAGCCAGATGTAAAGGCTGGGCTGAACTCTCACTTTTATATCCTGTTGCAAAATCAGAGCTATAAATGTGGAAATTTTGCTGTTAATATTTTAATATATGCAATAATTACTGTATTTTAAAAGGACGTTAACAGCTTCCTTGAGAAAATTAAAATAAGCAGTATGCATATGACATTTTTAGACTTTCCTTTGCTGGCATAACACCAAGAATTCAAGTGACAGGGTTATAAAATGAGTAGCTAAAAGGGGGAGGTTTCTGGTGACAAAAATTTGAAACCCCAATTTGGAGATTTTCTTTTTTTTTCTTTTTTACTGTCCATTTATATTATAATACTGGTACTGATTGAATGTCACTTATCTGAAATGCTTGGGACCAGAAGTGTTTCGGATTTTGGATTTTTTCAGGTTTTGGAATACTTGCATTATACCAGTTGAGCATCCCTAATCTGAAACCCCAAAATCCGAAATGCTCCAATGAGCTTTTCCTTTGAATGTCATGTCAGTGCTCAAAACGTTTTGGAGTTAGTTTGGGGCTTCCAATTTCGGATTTTTACATTAAGAATACTCAACTTGTAAAAGCATCTTCTTTCTCTCCTGTTAAACCAAAGCATCTGAATGTTGACTGGAATAGATATCTTGTCATACTTGCCTTTTTCTGAAATTGATAATGAACACATAACGTTGAAGGCCTCAAATGTTCCCAAATCGATGTTACATCCGCAACATGAACTTTCATTTGTTCACTTCTCCTGCTTGGAGAGATTTGTCTGTACATCCTTGAGAAGTTAACTAAAAATGCCAGTGTATATGCCATTAAGGTTGGATTGGGTACGCGGACGATCTTCCTGTGAAGAACTCCATTCCATTGTAGAGAACGCTCCAGTGAGGCTGGTCTGGGATTAGAACAGACTAATCAATGCTAAACACCACGTTTGACCCCTTGCAGGTCCTTCATGCCTTTACTGACGCCGTCTTTGATGAGTGGATGAAAAGATTCAATCCTCCTACCGATGCCTGGCCTCAGGAGCTGGCACCCATTGGTCACAACAGGATGTACAACATGGTTCCTTTCTTCCCTCCGGTGACAAACGAGGAACTCTTTTTAACTGCAGACCAACTTGGCTACAGCTATGCCATCGATCTGCCAGGTAACTAACACGTCTTCTAAATGGGTGATTCATCCATCTTCTAAAGGAGCCTTCTTTCTTTCTTTCTTTTTAATGTAAACCAAGACCTTTAATTGAAGCATTCAGGTCTAGTTAAGTTTATTGGCCATTGTCAAGAATATGTGTTTTTAGCAAAACGAGCCTTTAAACTACCCATTAAACATCAGAAAAAGAATAGTTAGCTGATTGTTGCTTTAGAAAACTTAAAGTTATTGAGAGACCTTATTCCCCGGAAGAACTATTTAATCCTACACTTGATTTGACAATTCTTTCTGAATTAATCGAAAATGGCCCTATGGTGGTTTGAAATGCCTAACCAATAAAGTGAAAATGAACTAAACACATGTGGACAGGAACTAGCCAGACGTAGAGACCATTCCTTGAAGAGGAGGGCTCAGGTGGGCAAGTACAGCATTTACCTCAAGCACAAAAGTCAAGGGGAGGCCAGAAAACTCGGTAATCCAAGAAAGTAATGATATAATGCAATATTTTTAAAAAATCAAAATTCATGAAAAAATTTATGGTGAATAATACACCATCAAAGTTTTAAATAAAGTCAGACTGTTGCTGTTCGTTTGTTTTATACACTCACATTATTTTGTAACTGGGTCAGTTTCCAATTAGCCCATCCCACCCCTGCTGGGGAGGTTTGTGAGGGTTGACATTGGCTTGGTCGCAGATGGGGTGACATGCGACTCTACATGCATTTTTTTGAGTTAATTTTTTTTAAGTCATATTTTAAAATTGTAGATCTTTTATTGACTATTCCCACTTAATTCAAAATTTGGGAGGATATTTTGTTTAAGTTTATATGGGGACACACATTTTTCTTTTTGGCCCAGGCCCCAACATGGCTCCACATGCCATTTAAAGAATCTCAGGGCAGGTTGAGAAAAGAAAAGTAAAACAATAAAGAAAATCTGAATTTTTCAAGAAGCTGAAAAACACACAGCCTGTCTGCTGGTGGCTTTTCTCTATTCGTGCCTATTTTGTCTCCACAAGTCTCAGCCTATAAAGTAATCGAGATGGTTTCTGAGCTCAATATATCTCTTTCTGGTGTCTCTCAAGCCTGGTTGTGGTGGAAGGTTTGGGCAGAGCATTACTGTGAATTAAGGTCAGATCCGTGAGACAGCCTAAGAACTCAGGGTCTTAAACACTGGCAGAAAGCCCTGTGAGATGCCATCTCACACCGATTAGGACGGCTACTGTAAAAACAAAACAAAACTAAATAAAACAACCAGGAAATAGCAAGTGCTGCTGAGGATGTGGAGAAATCAGAATCCTTGTGCATTGCTGGTGGGAATGAAAAATGGTGCAGCCACTATGGAAAACAGATGGGTATTCCTCAAAAATTAAATGTATAATTACCCTATGATCCAGCAATTACACTTCTGGGTATACACCCAAAAGAACTGAAAGCAGGGTCTTGAAGAGATACTTGTACACCCATGTTCATAGCAGTGTCATTTACATAGCCAAAAGACGGAAGCGACCGAAGTGTCCATCAATGGATGAATGGATAAACAAAATATGGTATATACCTACGATGGAATATTACTCAGCCTTAAAAAGGAAGGAGTTTCTGATACATGCTACAAAGATGAAACTTGAGAACATTAAGCTAATTGAAATAAGCTAGACATAAAAGGACAACGTAGCGTGATTCCACTTATATGAGAACAGAGGATAGTCAAATTCATAGACACATAAGGGCTGCAGGAAGGGGAGAATAGGCAGGTACCATTTAGTGGGTACAACATTTCAGTTTTGCAATATGAGAAAGTTCTGAGGATGGACATTGGTGACAGGCACAACGACGTGAATGTACTTAATGCCACTGCACTATATGCTTAAAAATGGTTAAGATGGTAAATTTATGTTACGTGCATGTTACCATAATTTTTTTTTAAAGTAATTTTTGAAAAAGCTAGGCGGAGGATTTGGACAATAACAAAAGGCAGCCATTTTTCTGTACTTTAAGAAGATGAAATTGGCAACAGGTGCTGCTAGATTGCAGCAGGAAGAGACAAATTAAAATCCTCTTGGAGGAATTCCATCAGTATGGGAGAGGGCCCTCTGTGAGACTAGAGGAAAAGGAACCAGAAAAAAAGTCTTAATATAATTATTTTTTAAGAGACAAGACTTGCCTGTCACTTAGGCTGGAGTGCAGTGGCGCTGTCACAGCTCACTGCAACCTCAAATTCCTGGGCTCAAGTGATCCTCCTGCCTCAACCTCCCAAGTAGCTGGGACTACAGGTATTAGCCCCCCACCATGAGGGGGCTAATTTAAAAATTTTTTTAGAGATGGGGTCTTGCTCTGTTGCCCAGGCTGGTCTACAACTCCTGGGCTCAAGCAGTCTTCCCGCCTTGGCTTCCCAAAGTGCTGAGATTACAGGCACAAGCAGATACATCTGGCCAAGAGAGAGAATCTTAATACTTTGATGAGGGTAGGGTATAGAACAAATTCAGAGGAAATGAATTTAAAAACATTATTTTAAAATGTTTTCAAAGATAATTAGATAATTTTTAAAGAAATGACAAACAGGCATATCTTAAAAATAAAATCCATTAATTTTGTGAAAGTGTGTTTTTAAAATATATTTGAGTAGAGGACTGGCTTTCTTATGTGGAGATACAGATTTTATTCACAACTATTTAAATGGATGCAAATATCGTCTGCTTGTATTATTGAATATCTCCTGTTATAACAGCCAATCGGATCCCTCTCATACATTTATCATCCTATAAAAAAGGCAGAGACAATAGCAGAGTTTCTCTACCTGAGGGTTGTATATTTTGCAGTTCCCCAGATACCACTTTGCATGCACTTTTACAAATGAGTTTCTAATTCACAAAAGTAGTTACATATTTCCTTGGAGGGTTTAGTCTGCATAAGCATTTGTTGTAACAAATTTTAAAAATGCAATGAGCTATATTTAAATAATGGAATGCCATTTTCGACTTGCTCAAGAAAAACAATTGTGGATATGATAAATCATGAGAAAGGGGAAAATAGATTTTATTCTAGCAAGAGTAGTTTTGCTTTATCAACAAAAAAAGCATGTGCGAGGCAAATAAGTTTATTCTTTTCTTTTGAAGAGGATTCAGCTGATGAAAATTCTGACTATAGACCCTTTTCTTCTGCTTTCATTTTAGTTGAAGAAATTCCAGGTTGGACCACAACCTTCTTGGTGGTTATGGGGATACTGGTGGGTTTGGCTGGTCTTTTTGTGCTGCTGGTTTTCCTTCAATATAGAAGACTTCGAAAAGGATATACACCCCTGATGGAGACACATTTAAGCAACAAGAGATACACAGAAGAAGCCTAGGGTGTTCTGCCTTACACAGAGAAGCAGCTGGCCAAGCCATAGGTCTCACCTTGACAATAAAAAAACTAATCCTCACTCTTCCTCCTTTAGTTGAATATCTTTGCCAGGGTCCTCCTATTGTAATGGTGATCCCAAATACAGAAGATGCTTAGCTGTAGTTTCTGCTTTGCTTGTTTAACAAACATAAGCTAAAGTGCATGGGGCCATCTCTGTCATCAAATAAAGATAGACTTGACAATTTACGGTATCTGATAATAATTCCCCATATTGATTCAGCCTCGTCCTGTTCTGAAAGCATCAAAAAAAAAAAAAAAAATTGAGTGGGTTCATTTAAATTTGCAAGTCAGTGTAATTTGAGACCTCGACAAGATCGTGATCTGGTTCTTAGCATTTGTGTCTTCATTTGTAATGGCGTGGAGGTGGCGGTGACAGGAGCTAGATGACTCTCCAAGGTCCCTTTTAGCTATAAACATCTGTGCTTCTAGGTGTCCTCTTGACCATCTTCCCTTTGGCTTCTTTTTTTCTCTTTTCTCTGTTTCTTTTCCCCCTCCACCTTTGAAGATAAAAGTAAGCCTTTTTTCCATATAGGATGGGGAATGATTAAATGAAGGATCAATTCGGCTCTATTGTGTAAATTAGACTTTACAGATTTTTTTTAAAATCTAGAGTTCTTAACAGTTAGACCTATTACAAGATTCAATAGTTGGATAAACATTGATCCCATAGTGATAAATAAACAGAGAAAAGAATAAAATTATAGAGCTTAATTAATACACTGTTTTAAACCTATTAACAAATATAGAATCACTCTATTCAGGGAAGGCTGGTTGGAGAAGGCTGGTGAGAATATAATCCTGAACGTGAGACAATTTGATTAGAGTCCCATTACTCTGTGGTCTTATTTGGCTGATCCTGAACCAATTCCTTTGCTAGGTAGCCTCAGGAGAAAAATTATTCCCATGTAATGCACTTGGCTTATTTTTAAGAGTTGACTGTAGAATCATTAATGCTGCACTGTACTGACAGTTACTTAGGAATGCTAATCAATGAAGTCTTATCATTGGAAAGCAAACCGTCTGTACAAAATACGACAATTGAGAATTAAATGGTGATGTTCTGCTAACCAATCATCTGATCATGAGAAATAAGAATGAGGCGATCTGTATTATGATGTTCAGACTTATCTTGATGGGCCCCACTTCTGAGAAGTCAATGGTTACTGAGATTTCAAGGTAAATTTCATCTGCTCTTGTTTGATATCGATGCATCTAGAGGGTGGCCTGTCTGTGGGCTCGTGTTGGCCCCTCTTACTGGAATGGATGGGTGTAAAGCATGGGTGTTAGGAAGGCCCTGGAGCTGCCTTCTACATGCCAGGGGACTAGAGGGTGCAAGGTTCACCAAGAACTGGTGTTATCCCCTGGAATAGGACTGCTAAAGCCAGGGAAGTGGACAAAGCCCTGTGGGAAATGAATTCGCGGTTGAGTGTCATAAAGTGACAGGTGTATATGACAGGAGGCTCTCAGCACAGCAATGAGAATCGTGATCGCCCAGAGTCCTTCATGGAGTGAAGCCCTGCTTGGGCTTTCTAACCACAGCTACATGCATAGATCTCAATTCCTGCCATGAATAGTATTCATAGAAAATACAACAGGGCATCATTGACACACTCCCCTCTGGAAGGTTTGTGCTCTGAGCTCAGGGTTATTGGAGAACACATTTTTAAAGCCTGCTTTTAAACCAAAAGAGAAATACGTGAAAATGAAGATATAATTGTGCATGGTCCATATGTTCCTGAAAAGTTATGTATAAATCAATTATATGTTAAAAGCACCAGGGGAAATTACTTTTTATAGGTGAGCTATTATGAATAATTCTATAAAGCAAATAACCACCTCTAGCTTATCTTTCAAGTATATCAGAGTTTTCATACATCATATTCTCATAAGATTTGGCTAAAACAAGATTTATCTGAGGTAGAAATAAGTAGTAGTCATGTGCATTTAGCTACTGTTATCGATAGTGTGTGCAACTTTTTATAAGTATTATGTTTTATAATATCTTCCTAAGAGAAATAATTTTCTAATTTTGTAGTTCATATAAGAGGAATACAATTTTCTAGCATTTTCTAACCTTACAGTAAATCAATTATGAATGCCTTTTAACAAATCTAAAGGTATGATAAACCTGCAGAATAAAAAGTTGGTATTTACTTACATTGAATATTATGCAAATAAACTCAGAAAATGTCACTGAGCATTGTAGGGTCACACTTCTCAATGATAGGGAAAAAAAAGTTCAACCTTGAAGAAAATGAACACATCACTTTATATGCTTATATCTTCAGTATTAAAAAATTATATGTATGTCAGTTATGATTTCAATAGAAATGGATGTATAAAGCTAAAATTCAGAAATGAAATTCAATAACATCCCTCTTTTATGAATTAAATTGCCTTCTAATTCTAAACTTTGATATTCATTTGTATTTTGCTTAGAATGTAACATTGTTAATTATAAGACTTCTAATGAATACTTTTAATCTCACACTAACAAGAAGTAGAAAACTTAATAAAGAGGAAAATAAAAATAAATGTTTTGCAGATTATTGTTCATCTTTTGGGAGTTATTGTTTTTTCATTTGTACTCATCATTTGTACTTAATCAGTTCCCATCTTTTGAGCACTCAATAAATCTATATAAATATATATACATATAAAATGCATGATAACTATTTGACTTCTGAAAATAACTTCTTAACCTGATATTCTACTTTCTGATGTCCCTAAGCAATTGCTACTTCCTGGGTCTCTATTGTACAGGTTGGAAAAGGAGACTCTAGCCTTTCACAGGTACAGTTACCTGTGATATCTCCACAGTCTAATGACTGATCCTGGGGTGGAACTGGCAGGCTACCTCAAGCCACTGACCAGAGAGGAGGGGTAGTAACTTGGTGACCATCCAGGCAATCCTTCAAGGTCAGTCAACTTGTTGGAGAACCCAGAAGGAGGAAGTTAGAGCCCAAGAGGCAGTGGTTACATGGTGTTCACTTCCACATCCAGACTGGAAGTTAGAGGTCAGACGTCCATCCCCCTGTACAGCTCCACTGTCGTTACATTAATATCAAAGGACATTACCTTACGTGCTCAGAAAATGGTGGTGGTTAATTCATATAGATGCATAAAATAGCCAGTTCACTCCCAGTGCGAGGTCATTGCTTTCTCCAGGGTAAAGACAAAACCCAAGGTTTTTAACCCTTTCTACTTCTATAGTCCCTTGCTTATCCTGAGTACTTTATACATATTCTTTGAATGAATAAATGAGTGAATAAACTAATCTCAGAGTAGAACTTTTCATTCAGGGTCTCTGGCATCTGTTTTAACACGTGCTGCACAAAATAGACGAGAGTGGACTCTCGCTCTCTGCCGTGAAATTAGCAACAACCTGTCCTTCGGATTTGAGTTGTACAAATGCTAGGCGGAATTTTACTCTGTGCAACCGCCTAGCACAAGGGGACGCTCTTCAGCCGTATTTTCTTTCTAGACGCATCTTCTTTCCGCCATTGGTAGGCCTTAATTCTACCGCGTGTGGGGGCTAGGATAGAAAGTTAAGATTTCCCCCACCTCTCTTATGATTCCTCACACATGTCATTTTAAGGGCCCTCCACTGTTTGATATCCTAAAATCTGTGTTTCAATCGAAGCGGTTAGTAGGCAAATTATTTAGTCAGGCAAACCAGCGCCTCTCTCACCCCGCTGGCTCAAGCAGGATTGCTTTAGAAAGTCTCCAAAGATGACTCAGTGCTTTGACTTTAGCTGTAACAGCAGTTCAAGCTGAAAATAACCCCTGTGAATTTAATTTTGCTTTGGCAGGTAGTTTAATGAAATCTTGAAAACAACACACAAGAGAATCGTGAGCCAGAGGATAAGTTTAAAGTTTTCTAAAACATGACAAAACAAAGCAAACAAAAACGTAAGGCCTGGCATGCTCTATATATTTTCACCAGGGCTACATCTCCTCGGTAGAAACCATTAACCCACTGTGTCATTTGCCACGTCAACTGAAGTCAGGCTTCTTGGGTGGAATATGACCGAATTTGGTCCTTCTGTCTTTTCAGTCATTCTCTGCTCCTTTGGCAGTTTATAAACATAAGCTGAAACTATCCCGGTGCTTCCCAAGTGTAATTGTTCTGGTTGTAAATAATGCTAAGTAGAAACGCTTGAGCTTGGCCTTCTTTATTATAATAATAGAGATTTCACTGCCAGAGTTACACATCCTGATTACTCATTCACTTGGTACATTCTGGAGCATTTCTAAATTTGCAATTAGCACAATGACCATCTTGATTACCACTGGAGTGGAATTAGGCTTACAATAAAGCAAAACCTGCCCTCTTGTGTTGTATTAGAAAATTGCACAATGTAGTGAAGTTCTCACAGCTATTTTCCTCTGCTATGCTTAATTGCCTGGCCATAGGGGAAAAATGCTGGAAGATTTGCAATGAATTCAGAAATCAGAACAGATAAAGCACAACAGTTAGAAGGAAATAATTTCCTGCCCAGGGTCACACAATTTCCTTTTTAAGTCTATTTTGAAATGTTAAATGTTTATCAGCAAGCTGTAAAAGTTTGGGGGGACAATTCAGGCCACCGGGAAAAACTCTTTTAGCCTTGGCAAATACGCACAGAATATTATTTAGTTAAATATTATTTACATGATCACACTGCAGCTGGAGATTGGGGTAGCTTCTTTTTCTGTTAAAAACTGTTATTAAGAGGGAAAATTGGTCTTCCTGCTTCCATATCACTGGAAGAGAAAAGAAAAAAAATAGAGGAAAAATTGGGGGAAAGTTTTTAAAATAAATATTGGATCAGTATATTAAAACTATATATAAATATTTGAATTCAAGTATGGATGTGAGCAGTGTCTGAAAATGTCTTTTACTGTGGAAAATTCACTTTTAAAAACTGGACTATTGACATGATGGTGATAAAAGCAATTTAAATAATCTTTTATTTCTTTTATTTTTTAGAGACAGGGTCTTGCTCTGTCACCCAGGCTACAATATAGTGGTGTGAACATAGTTCACTGCAGCTTTGAATTCCTGGGCTCAAGCAATCCTCCTGCTTCAGCCTCCCAGGTAGCTAGGACTACAGGCATATGCCACCATGCCTGGCTAATTTTTTAAATTTTTTGTAGAGATGGGAGTCTTGCTATGTTGTCCAGGCTAGTCTTGAACTCCTAGCCTCAACTAATCCTCCTACCTCGGCCTCCCAAAGTGCTGGGATTACAGGTGTGAGCGACTGTACCCAGCCCAAAGCAAATATTTATTGGGAGCCCACAGTGGCTTTATATTGGGTGATTGAAAAAGGGACTCTAATGATAAAGGAAACATGGTCTCTAGGTTTTGTAAGGCTTTCCCTTCTAGTACATATACACAGGTAAAAATTAAAGGGAAACAGAGGTAGGTCATTTATTTGCTTATTCTGGGACTTTTGGTTTAAGTGAGAAAATTGGGGCTCCAATTTTCCAGCTGGGTCCACCTGCTGTTCTCCTTCTCTGGATGAATATTCCAGAGCCGATGATAGTAGCTGTTCTTATGGAGAGTAAGGAAAAGGAAAAACTTAAGTGGAGAAATTGAAGAGTCAGATTGGAAACACTTCAATGCTGGCAGGAGATGCAGTCCTCCTCCGAGGACCACCGTCAACTTGCTCCCCATTGATCCCTATGCAGTTACACGGCACACTTTGCTGAAGACTTAATTTCCAACTCAGCAAAATTTTTATTGGCCTTTCTACTTAAAGTTTCATTTCCAATATTTTTATTTGCTTCTTCAAATAGCAGGTGTCGTCTTGATTATTGCCAGTAATCAATTTTTCTTCTTAAAAAAAAAAACTTTACATTTCAAGTCATGCATTTCACGTCAAGGAGGGATGCCCAGCTGAAGCATGTGTGTGCTGGTGCAAGTCATTGGACCTGTTCATACAAGCAAACAATCGGCCTTGAAAACAGAAAGGTCGTCTCCATCGCAATCCGTGTCGTTAGCTAGCATTCCTTTTCCTCCTCTTCATCTGTGGCAGGCACGCAACTCTCAGCTGTTCCTCGCTTGCAAATTCATATTTGAGCAGCACGTTTTCTTTTCATCTCAGGCATATTACAATTCCGAAGCTTGTAACATTTTTATAGACTCAAGGTCGTTTTCTTTCCTCGCGTATCTCTCCTCAGTGATGTCCTCTTATCAAGATGCTTCTTTGTGTTTTTAACATTTTTGCTGGAGATAGTCCCACCTCTTTGATCCCGTGCCAACTGTAAATCGTTTGCTGTCAGCTCACGCAGCAGATCTGGTGCATCACGGGTGCCACCTGGTCTGCCCGGCGCTTGACAGCGTTATCGGGCCTCTCCAACCATCAGAGAGCTCCTGTGACCCAGTAACATGCAAATCTGTTCCTTTTCTGCTTCAGTCTGTCACAGCCCACATTTGGCAGCTTAGCGGCACAAAAGCAGGCCCTGATAAAATCATTCTGAAGTTGTCCCTGGGAGTAATGGATGTAAATTCATTGTTTTCAAGCAACAGCTACTCAGAACCTCCAATTACGGTGAACTCGCCTTGCAGCTAGGTAGACGGCTGTCTTGGAGGCGGTTTCCCCTTGCCGGAGAGATGGCGCAATCGAGTGGCTTTTATCACAGAGCAATCTGCTCACCTGTGTTGTAGCTGTCAGAAGGTAAAACCCCTGGTGCTCTCTGGGTTTACTGAGGCTTCTGAGTGCGTACCTAACTGTGCGTAGTCACAGCGAGGACAATGACTCCTCTAGGGCGGCAGCTCATTTCCCATTTATATCTGTCAAATCCCCCCCACCCTGCCCGCCCTGCCCACCCCCAACTTATTCCCTTCCTCTGAATATACTAAAAATGCCATTAGAAAATATCAGTTAAAGAGCCCACTATTTTTTCCCCCATTCAAACCACCAATAAGTGGATTGACCTTGATTATCTCCCTATATGAAATCTCTGGAAGTCTAAGACAAGGGTTCTCAGCTCCCACTGATTCCTTGAGCCCAGTCACAAGTTCTTAATAATTAGTGTTCAATACAATCTGAATATCATTCTCTCTGTTGGTGCTGGCACTGGCTCTGTGGTTATGGAGGGCTCCCACGGGCCATTTTCAAGGCAAACGGACATGTTGAGGATGAAATATGATAAATAAACATAACATAAAATTTGCCATTTGAATCATTTTTAAGTGTACCATTGAGAGGCGTTAAGTAGGTTTACAATGTGTACAACCATCACCACCATCTATTTCCAGACCTTTTTCATCGTCCCAAACAGAAACTCTGTGCCCATCGAACATAACTCCCCACACCCCCTCCCCCAGCCTCGGCCACCTCTAGCAAGGCTTTGGGAAGTTCCTTCCACCTCCATCCTGAGACCCTCAGCTCTGAGATCTGGGTGGGAACCTAATTGTCTTAAACTAATTACTCTATTCCATTCCCTTAGCCACAGTGTCTCAGTCATGAATATAAAACTGAAAGCCAAAACTGGAAGGGGATCTTTGTTGAGGGTTCTGGGAAATAAAGCCAAAAGACCTGGTCTCACTCCTGCGTCATACAGTATGAAGATGTGAGGTCTGGAATCACAGCAACCTTTTTGCTTGCTTGAGAGAGAGTTTGAAGCAGCCAATTTTTTTTTTTTTTTTTTAATTTAGACCAGTTTGAGTTGGGTTCTTTTGCAATATAAAGAATCCTAGCTAATAAATTCATCTCCGGGGAATTTAAAAAGAAAGCAAGGAAACAGAGGCACTGGCCTGCTTATTTATTTAATTCCAGACACCATAATCCATGACTTCAACTGAGTAAAAAAACTTTTTTTCTTTGTTCTTTAAAGATTGCAAGAGAAACAGAGCAATACATCAAGACATAGTGAAGGACACCTTTAAGTATAGAGGAACAGTAGCATGTAGTGCTTTAGCATGTGGCCTCTGGAGGCAGACAGAGAACAGGCATTTAAATTCTAGCTCAATCATTTATTTACCATGTAATCTTTTTTAACTTTTGACTGCTCTGGGCTTTAGTTTCCTTGTCTGCAAAAGGATATTAATAATGTCCTCTCTTGTTTCTCACACACACACAGACAGGCTATTGTAAGGAGGAATTGAATTAATGTAAGTAACAGAACAGTGCTTATAGATTAGACTGGGTGGTTTAAACAACAGAAACTTAGGTCTCACAGTTTGGAGGTTGGAAATCCAAGATCAAGGCGCTGGTAGGGCTCTCTCTGTACTTGCAGGTAACCACCCTTTTGCTGTCTCTTTTCAGTCTTCCCTCTGTGAGTGTGCACATGCCTTGTGTCCTTTTGTGTGTTCCAATGTCCTTTTTTTATAAGGACACCAGTCAGATTGGATTAGAATCTGTTCTAACAGCTTCATTTTAACTTAACCACCTCTTTAAAGACCCTGTCTCCAAATACGGTTACATTCTGGGGTACTGGGGATTGGGACTTTAACATATAAATTTTGGGGGACACAGTTTAGCTTAGAACAGCCTGGAACAGAGAAGTCGTTCAATAACGGTTGATATTATTTGTCAAATCTTTTTGAAATGCCTGATACGCGAAACCAGTGCTGCAGGTTAAACTTCATCGATCGAGACGGGGAATCCTGGCTCCAGAACGTCAGCTCTGCAGAGTACGTAAAGATGCCTGAACAACTGAGCCAGGCGTGAGATGGTTGCTCTTTTATTCGTGATGGAAGCCCCTGTGTGATCTCCTGGTGCTCAGGTGGATCACTGAGGCACAGGGTGGTTTCAGTTGGCGTGAAGCCCTCGCACCACTGAGTGAGGAGCAGAGGGAAGGAGGGGAGCAACAGAGAGAAGGCACTTCAAGGAGAGCCGACCCTCCTGCTCGGCCCCAAAGGGCGCCATTGCCTTTTCCACTTGGTGGAGAGAGAACTGGAATGTAAATGGTGTGTGAAATGTTAAATGTGAGTGAACTTTAAGCAGTTGGCATGGTGCTTCTGCTTCATTACCAATTTCATTTCTTCTGCTAGTGAAGCCAGAGAAAATGTTCCCAGTTTCCACTTCTTGATAAGGGGTGAACGACTTGAACGGCGACCCAGGTGGATTTACCGCAGGCATACATAGGATGCTCGGGGCCTGCCCTTTTCTTGGTTTGCATCTTGGATTTAGCTTTGGGGTGGGAGAGAAGCAGAAGGGGCTTGGGTAATCGGGAGGGAGAGAGCCGACTAGCTCCCCACCTCTCAGCCTGGAGCTTGAGCTGTTTACTACCTCACAGAACAGGCAGGAGGAGTGAAGCACCTTCTCTCTGCTCGGCATGCACCCAAATCTTTTAAAGCTTTGATTTGTAATTTTAACTTTCCAGAATCGTTTTCACCTATGCATATTTGGTTTGTTGTCTTTCACACATTTGACTGTTGCAGGAGAACACATTCTTCCAGAAATTATGCACTGACACTCTCAGCCTGCCTTACAGACTTCACGTTGGATTTGCTGATGTCATCGAACTCATGGAAATTGTGAGCTATCCTGCACCGGGTGCTGCCTGCCAAGCAACAGCTTGTTTCCACAGAATTGTCGGGTTTTCTCCCCCGCAGTATTTGTGAGCCTATCTGCGTGTTTAATGTTTACCCCTTAATATTTTAGAAAAGTGAACGAAAAAATGAGGCAAAAAAGAAGAAGAAAGATGAATACTAGTGATGAGTTTCACAAACTTAATACATTTGGGACAAAGATGGAAACCTAAACCCATTGGGGTGGATTTAGCCCCCATGGGATGTAAACTGGTTAACTGTGGGTTTAATTGTGAAGGCAAAGAATAGAGGAGAATAATACAAAATCCTGAAAACATATCATCAGAAAGTGTATCAATTTGTATCCTACTTCTGACAAAGAAATTATATCAAAATGTTCAAGTGTAATTAGGAATTTTAGAATCTTTTTCTTTTTTTAACTTTCTGGGAATGTATATTTATTATTGGACTTTTCTCTCCAACATCTTTGGATATTTACTATCATTAGAATTATTAATAGAATTGGCTACTGTCAGGCACATGGTATCTGGTTGAGGCTAATTTTAACCTACAATCTCAGTCTGGACTCTTCTTTTCATTAGGATGTAAAATATCAAAAGAATTTCTATGTATTTAAACCGTTAAACCTAAGAAAAATAAGCTACATTCTTCCCCTTGGAGATTATATACTCACGAAACAAAATTTAAAGAAACAAAAGCAGAAATAATTTTGCTGTTTTGTTGTTTATTACCAACAATGCTACCAATTTGATACCTAATCAATGGAAATCATATTCCTAACCCTAATTAGGAAGGTTTTTCCAAAGGTAACAAGCATGACTGAGATTGCAACCTGGGGGGTCCAGACATGATCACATCTCTTTCTTTCCAATTAATTGCTATATGACCCACTTGCTATATTAGTGGGAAATCCAGAATTTCTTTCTTAGCTTTTCCTTCTTGAGTTACTCAAAATTGCCCGGGGTTTGTGCAGTCCTCAGTCTGACTTCCGCCCCTAGGATAAAAGCATTGGTGATTTGTTAATCCACTCTTGCCGTTACTTCTCATTATCCCATCACTTGGATTTTGAAAACTGGTTGTTTTCAAAGCAGTTTAGCAGGTCACGCTGGTCCACTCTGTTCTGGAAGGATGCAGGCATGGCTGTCTGTCATAGCCCTCTGAGGGTGCTGTCCCTTCCCCTTTGTGCAAGATGTGGCCTTCTCAGGTGGCAGCTGTGCCACATTCAGCCATCCCCCAGGGTACCAGTTGCCCCAGGGACCTGGAGTTTGGCCTCTTTCCTGTGGAGAAAGGGGGATGTTTTCCCCTCAGGGCCTGGCAGCTTTTCTTTCATGCATTTTAGAACTCAAAATGCCTGATTACACTTTTTTCTGGGTCAATGGCATTTCCTGATCTTATTTCCAAGAGAAACCAAACAAAGTCTTTCATGGGACCCTGAATCCACTCCCAAAGAAACCTCCATTCAGTGACTCACCTTTCCTAGGATGTTCCAAGTGATATTCGGGTATCCTTCTCTTTGGAGCAAAAAAAAAAAAAAAAGAAAAAAAGAAAAAGAAAAAGAAAAAAAGAAATCAACCCAACTCAACAAAATAAATTAAATCTCTGATGGAGCATCTGGTTTTATAACTCAACCCACATTTCGGATCCTGAATCTCATCCAGGACTGTTACATCCTTCTGAACTCTATAAATATTGGTTATTGACTTTCTAGCAAAATGTCTGTGACTCCCACAGGCTTTCTTTCCTGATGGGTCATTTGTGCCATTTTCCCCGTTTCTCATTTTCAGTGAAATGAGAAATATTCAATGTGAAATGGAAATATTTCACATGGATGGGAGAAAAAGTATTTTTTTTTCTTGTTTCTAGCATCTTGCTTGCTTTTTCATCCTGTTCAACAGAAGCAGAAGTGAATCACCTAAGTTTGTCTCTGTGTAGACTATAGGCTATTTTGTGATTCCTTCTCTTCCTGTCTGTCCCTTTTCTTTCTCCCAATTTTTTAATCAGAAGGGAACAATTGTTGGTTATGAAAAGTAAAAGACGTAAGTGTTATTCACTGTGTTAGTAGGTATTAATAATTTAGTTAGTGATCTATAGTCAACCAGTTTATATGGTACATAGATGCCTCTGCTTTTGGGCACAGTAGGCATAAGAAATAGTCATTTATTAATAGCTCATATTTATATCAGAATAAGAACTAAATCTCACCAGATTTTCAGTAGGAGGAAGTCAGATTACATAATAAATGGAGCTTGGATAAATGGCTAGCCATTTGGAAAATTATAAAGTTGGCCTCCTAACTTTATTCTTCTCACCAAAATAAATTGCAGATGGATTAAAATTTAAATTTAAGACATGAAATTATGAGAGTGCTAGAAGAGAAATAAGTTAATGTCTTTATAATGTAATGATAGGAAAGAAATGTTTCTAAGTAGCACACCAAATTTAGAAATCATAAAGTAAAAGATCAACAAAGTTGACACCATTCAAGTGTTAAATATTTATGTTTTGAGCATTGATCATGTGTCAGACACTATTCTAGAAGCTTGGGATATAACAGTGAACAAAACGGGAAAAATCTATTTCTTTATGTTTATGCATTCTTGGGCTCAGGAGGACGGGCGAGACAGACAGTTAACAAGCAGACAAGTGAAATACATAATAGGCAATATGCTGAGAAATTCTTCACACAGCCTCCCATAGCAACAGCAGTCATACTGCTGCTCCCCACTGAACCTCTCGGGCCACGCCCCATTGCTCTCACTCCTTTACGAGTCATTATAAAGCCAAAACCTTACAATGACTTAAAAGGCCCACATGATCTGCCCCTTTCCTTCCCTCTCTGAATTCATACCCAACACTCTTCTTGTCTTTGCACATTCTGTGCCAGCCATGCCAATTTTCTAGCTCTTCCTCAATAGCATGTTCTGTCTCAGGGCCTTTGCACGTGCTGTTCCCACTCTGGAATACTTTCCTCCCTGACACATGCATGGCTTGCTCCCTTTCTTCTTCCATACTTATACCCTGAACTCACCTGCTTGGTGGAGTCTTCCCTGATCACCCTATATAAAATTTCAATTCTTTACCTTGGCACTGTGTATCCCTCTCTCTGATTGTTTTTTCTTGTTAGCACTCAACATTGTCTAACATCCTATTCCTTTTCTTATTCACTTTGTTTATTGTCTGTCTCCCACACTATAAAATAAGCAATGTGAATACATGGATGTTTGTTCATTTCCAGTGCCTGGCATATAGAAGTCACTTATTATATATTGGTTGAATCGTTGAATGAATAAATCATGACAGTTTTGATTATTTTAATTAGTGATCTTTAGGGAATTAAAGATGTAAATTGGCACTCAAGAGTAAGGTCAGAGCTGCAACTACTAGTTTGGAAACTCATTTGCAGGAAGCGATCACCAAACCGTTACAACAAAAGTGATGAGATCAGCAACATAGTCCTACAGATCAGGAAGATGGGAAGGACTAAATGGCCAGGAAACAGGAAAGAGAGTGTGGGAAGGGCCAAGACTGTGGGCTGGGAGGACAGAGACTGCAGAGACCGAATCCTTGTTTTCCGTGTGCTGGCAGAGTGCTCTTGGGTAACCAAGTTGACCTTTCTGAGCTCCTTTTTGTCCATCTGTAAAATTGCGGGGAGGGGTGCTGAGATCAAATGATCTTCAAGACCCCCTCAAGCTCGAGGGGAGAAACTGCCTAATGCAACAGAAAGAACACTGAACTAAGACGCAGAAATCTGAGTCTAAATTCTCCCTTCACTACCTGCAGTCTCAGTTTTTGGCAATGGCTTCCTCCCGTTTTCTGAAAGTTTAAACTTTCATTCTCACCTATGGGGTTCAACTAACAGCACCTCACATGAAATGTACCCTCCCTCATTCTCGGAGGTGCTCAGGTGGCTGCTTCTAAAACAAGCTCCTTTGCTTTTTCCTTCTCTTGTTCTGTTTACCACCTTGCCCTGACTTCAGTCTTCCTGCCTTGAGCAGTTTTCCACTTTATACGCCAGAAATCCTCTCTTTTCTTCAAATCACTCCCTGCAGGCACCATAGATTTTGAAACCAATACTCATCTCTTTCTAAAGATGCATGTATTTTTCTGAGCTGAGCTGGCCTGTGTGGCCTCTCACTCAGATCCAGATCTCAGATTTTCCTTTTCTGTACGTGAGATCATCTCAGTGACTTCCTGCGATTTGCTCAGCCAGCTCTAAGCGAAGGTCCGGAGCTTCCGTTTTGATAACTGGCACCTAGCCAAGCTGAATGACCACATTCACTATTGCAAGGGGTCATTATTTTCCAGGCAATGGGTCCTTGTTTTCAAGACTGCCCTGTCTAGGTTAGTGAGTGTTTTCCATAAATAACTCTAGAAGCCACACATGAGTCTCAGTTGCTCGGCCCAGCCTGGGCTGGGTGCCGGGGCCAGTTTTATGGGTGTGTGTCCTGTATGGTTGCACAGGGCCCCGTGCTCAGAAGGGCCCTGGGTTCGCTTCGATGCTCTATTGTCCCCGTCTTGAAATTCTTGATAATTTTACCTCTGAACTTGTGCTTCGTGTATAGTCCGATGGGACAATGTGACATGTATACGAGCAGAGAATAGATGTATAATATGCGTCTGCTGTTCCTTGTCACCTCTTTCACATGCGGTATTTGTGACACTCCATGAACACAAAACCGCAGTGGGAGCTTAGCAAGACTCAAAGTGAGTACCAGTGAGCCACAGCTATGACTGAGTGCAGGTGTCGACGCACGGAAGGCCCACGCTTCCGTTTGAAAGAGCGCTTGCTTCAAATGCAGAAAGAAGGCAACTGTGTTCTAAGTAAGGCAAATGACCAAGGAACCCTATCATGGTTTTCCTTACGTGTATTACTTCCCTATTCGTCAACCACTTACTCTGAAAACGATGACATGAAAAAAAAAAGGGGAAAATAGAACAACTCATGTTATAGCTTCTTTGCTTACTCATCGCTAAGCTGAAGGTAGTGTTGGTAGAATCTGTGTATCAAGAAGTGAAATGAAAACCCCTGGGTTAGTTTTGTGCAGTGTTTTTACTGTTCCGGTAAGAACAGAATCCATATGCCTGTATAAACTATGAAATACAGACTGTGAGAGTTCAATGTTTTCCACAGAGGAGTTAAATGGCTGTTTACAGTTTACAGTTATTGTGCTGTAAAACTGGCAGTGCACAATATAAAGATGAAGAATAAAATTTGTGCTAATATTTTAACTTTTTCTTTTTTTTTTTTTTACTTAGAAGCATTAAATAGTGAATTAAAAAAAAACAAAAACAAAACCCACCATGACAAGTTGAAGGACTATGAAAGAAAGGAAAAAAGGTTATATTGTAGTACCTATACCTCTACTTTTTTTCTGCAGAAGGTACCCACATTTTCATTTTCAGGGGGCCTGGGAAACTACACAGCTTTGCCTGCTGGGTACTGAGGTCAGAGGAGAATTCACTCTACTCTACAAAAACTTATATAACATCAGTGGAATCCCCAGGCCACTGGAAGTCTAGAAGAAGTCTCCGAAGTATTCCTCATGATAGTTCATTTTACTTCTTCTTTGTCCTTAGGGTGGAGTTATAGGCAGGCCAAGATAGTGATTTTCCCAGCCCCAGGGGTGTGGGTAGGGCTGAAACTGGTCAAAACCCCAGGTGCTGGGCTCCTGTGGACTGTAGCAGTCTCATCTGTTGACATCAGAAAGCCACATATGTAGAGGGGAAGGCTGGAAACCATTGCCTTGGGGAGGTCTAGTTGTAGTTGAGATCAAAAGACTTTTAAAAAATGTATAATCTAAGATGCTAAAGTGGAAACTTGAGAGGCACCTCTATTAAAATGGATGTGACTTAACCTCCAGACCCCTGCAACTGTTATCGGTCTTGGTTAGAGTCAGCTGAGTAGCAAGAACAGGAGGCAACTAATTTTGATGACACAGTTGATTCCTCATTATTCATGGCAGTTACGTTTTATGAAGTTGCAGTGAAGACTGACTCATTGCTCCTAGGGGAAATGCAGGGCTAGGTTCCTGCAAGCCTCTGGTTATAACATTTTCATTAAGGGATCAGCACACAATTTTGTTTCATGTGTGTTTCTATTTAAAGACAACATTCAACTTGCCTCCAAGGTCACTATCATGTGCCTAAACAAAGCTTATCTGACACATGTATTTTCTCTGTAAAACACATCACAGACTCCTTAAATTTAGGAACACTACATAGCACTTTAGCACTATGCTTGGGCCCATTATAAACAGCAATATCAACAGGAAGCAGAAAAATGCAAAAAAACCGTGACACTAAATAGACTGTCACAAGGACACTAGGATTAGTATAAGAGGTGAAATAAGAAGGCAGAGCATTACCTTGTAGAGCCTCAGCTGGGATGTGTGCATCAGATGACAAATTTTTCATAGCTCTGTACATATACATGTCTGCAAATGACTTTAAAAGTGCTGCAAATTTTGGAAAAGGGGTGAATTTGCAAATATGTAATCTACAAATAATGGATTACCAAAGCATCAGCACTGTACTTAATTCCAGTTTTTAATGTAGTATTTCAAACCAGTAGATTTTGGCCTCTTCATGGAGTAAAATGTTAAATGAAAGTGAAATGATAAATAACATGAAGTAAGTTGGTGACATGCATGCTTATTCCATCTAGTTTTTGTAAGACTATGTGGGGGAGGAAAAAGTTTTTCCTCTACTTTCTTAGTTTTAGTGGCTGGGGCCTGTTAATTAAACTGACAAAAGTCAGGTTAACAGAAAGAAAAAAACAGTGTATTTATACATGCAATGCATATACATGCAGGAGAACCCACTGATGAGTAACCCAAAGGGGTAGTTAGAATTTGGAGCTTCTATACCATTCTAACGAAGGGTGATAAATTGTGGAGAAGTGACTAGACAAAGGAAAGGGGGGATTGGGCCTCTTAGGGAAAGTAAATTGTGGGAAGGTGACTAGGAAATGTACAGTAGATAAGTGTTGTTTTAGGCCGGGCCTGGTGGCTCACACCTGAAATCCTAGCACTCTGGGAGGCCAGGCGGGAGGATTGATTGAGCTCAGGAGTTTGAGACCAGCCTGAGCAAGAAAAAGACCCCGTTTCTATTAAAAATAGAAAAAAAATTAGCCAGGCACGGTGGCATGCTCCTGTAGTCCCAGCTACTCAGGAGGCTGAGGTGGGAGGATTGCTTGAGCCCAGGAGTTTGAGGTTGCTGTGAGCTAGGCTGACACCACGGCACTCTAGCCCAGGCAACATAGCGAGACTCTGTCTCAAAAAAAAAAAAAGAGTTGTTTGGTAACGTTGCTATGCAGATGAGAGTAATCTCCTCTTTCCAGTAAGGAAGAAGGGAATACCGTTACAAATGGAAATTTATATCATCTTTACAATGAAAAATTTATGTCGTGCTTTTAGGCTGACAGGGAGAGGGCAGAGAGTTCCTCTTATGTCTGCTGTTTCTCAATGGTCTTCAGCTCAAAATAATTCGTATGCTGAAATGGCCTACATTGGGGTGGCATATTCTGATCCCTTTCAGATAAAATTGACAATTATCATGGCAGAGTATATAAAGGTTGTTGTTGTTGCTAATATAGCTATTGTCAACAAATCATTCAATAAAATTAGGTCAACCAAGGCATGGGTAAATTTTTTGTAGAGGTAAGTATAGTATATATTAATAACAGTGTAAAAGACTGTTCCAGAGTTAATTCCTATTGTTGGTGGGTCTCAGGTTTGACTAAACATAGCAGGAAAAGCTCCTAGGTCAGTGGTCTGAACAGATAGCATGTTTAAGTGAGATGCTAGACTCTCAGGATTTGTTAGTAAGGAGTTTGTAGGGACTCTAAGTCCTAGTTTGAAAATGGGAATTAAAAAGTAGGTTAAGGATTTAGGTACTCATCTTTATGGTGACTTTATTTTATTTTTAATTTTTTTTAGAGACAGGGTCTCACTCTGGCCCAAGCTGGATTGCAGTGACAATGATCATAGATCACTGTATCCTTGAACTCTTGGGCTCAAGTGATTCTTCTGCCTCAGCCTCCCAAAGTTCTGGGATTACAGGCGTGATCCACTGTACCTGGTGAATGGTGATTTAAAAATGGGAGTTGCAAACTGCTTTGGGGGAATGGAAGTTTTGCTCTCAGACCTGTTTTCCTTACCAGCTGCCTGCCGAATGCATTCAGAGGAATTCCCCTGGACGGAGTTGGCTCATGCTTCTTAGCCACAGCCAGCACCTTCCCTGTTGCCTTTCACCTTGAAGTTACTATAACTGCATTACCTGCTTGGTCAAGGAGGTGGTTCTGCAGGCCACCCCCAGCAGCCACTGGGCTAAGTAATAACAGGGCAGAAGCAAGGGCCCCTTGCCTTGGCACTGGCCCCTTCAACACTCCTTCCTCCCCTCTCCAGACCACAGAGAAGAATTTGCTGGAGTTTTTTCTGCATCACTCGCAGCTTTGACCCTCCCTTTGAATTTGGGTTTTTCCACATTTGGATCTTCCTATTCTGAAATAAGAAAAGGCTTCTTAATAACGGCAATAAGGCACATTCAGGGAAATATCAGATGCCTGAGGGTGTAGGGGGTACTTAACTCTTTTCCCTTTTTTGTGCTTTACAACTGTGATTAAGTCAGCACAGACCACCCGCCACCATTTCTTATTGCTTAATTAAGAAACATCTCAGGATTTTCTCCCTATTAGTTTCAGGCAGATTAGGAGGAAAAAATATTTTAACAGATGCTAAAGAGTCTTTCCAACGATTTGAAGATTAGGAGAATGCCTTTTATAGAGCTCCCAAAGTGTTCCCTGGCTGCTTCTGCCAGAGTTGAAAAGAATTTAGTGGCTGAGTACTTAATGGAAAGCCAAGATGCTCTGACAAAGAACTCCTGGGCAACTATTACTCTGGCTCCAAAGAGTTATTGCAAATTAAATTTTATTCTTGTCCTTTATGATCTATATCAGGCAGTAGGTATTCTTGTCTTACACTGTTGTTAATAAAAACACCCGTTCGTTAATGTATGTGTACCAGCAGGAAAAATGAAATGGTGTGCTCCAGTCGAAAAGCCAGATACTGTATTGTCAACTTTGCAGGCAAAAGGCAGGGCAAATGCAATTTGAGTTTGGGGACAGGGTAATTACTGTCTCCATCTGGTAACACATTCTTTATCTGAACTCAAACCTCTTACGTGTTTTAAGTGTTTATGGGGCATCTCGCTAGGCAACCTACTAAAGGATTACTTTTTAAACGTTACCTTGAAAGCTTTTCAAGATTGCCTTTGTCTAAGAACACAATGTCACACCTGGCATGATTGCCATAGCGGTAAAGCAAAATCTTTTAATAGTGTTTGTTAAATACTTTAAAAAACTGCATATCGCCAACGTGAGTTGGTGTTAATAGACAGTCATTAGTCAGCTCAGTTTTCAGTATCTGTGGGAAAGGCAGGCTCAGCAAGAAACACATAATGTGTGTAAAGCGAACACAAAACACAACATCCCCGCAGTCTGACTCCCTTCCCTGATGGATGGGAACACCGCGTTTCACAGTCTCGCTACTTGGTAATTTCTGAACACTGTCTATAAAATATTTGGCGTGAAATATCATGAGCTAAACAACTGAGGAACACAGCCGCCAAAGGGAGCCTTATGGGGAGAAACGGTATTTACTTTAATGACCGTGGCTTAGGAAATTGCCATATTCCATACTGGGTTAATAAAGGCTTAGGGCGAAGTGGAGAGCGAACCGCGGCGGTGCTGGCGGAGAGCGTGGAGGAAATGTCAAGCACCCTCTTCTCGCTGTCACCAGAACATCAGAACTCCCCTCTGCCCTCTGCTCCTTCCTGCAGCCTCGCGGCCCGGAGCAGGCTGGGTAAGAAGAGAATTGTGATTAGGGTAATTCAGCAGCTGGGAAGATATTTTATGACAGTTCTGTACATAATGGAGTGCTATACACGGGGTAATAAACAGAGAGAGTATGATTATAAAGCTGTGATTCAGTCAAGAGGGTAGATGATCTCATAAACAGTCAGCACAAAGCCACTGTTTGTCTTGATAGCATCATGATCTTAAGATGGAATGAGAATTCTGCTTTCAATATTTCTCCTTGTTTGTTTCTTTGGAGTATTGGAGAGTGCGTGTGTGTGTGTGTGTGTGTGTGTGTGTGTGTGTGTGTGTGGAGGGGAGAACAGGTCTCCATTTGATCAATTATTCTAACCCACATATATTTATGTGCATATACATATGGCTTTATGCATATCCTCCCAGAGCCATGCATACTCCTCAGACTCCAGGGAATGTACAGGGAACACAATCTTTAAAATCTTGGGAGAGTAAAAGCATATATAAAAATGAGATGACCATTGGCTATTTTTCATGCACTTTACTTGCAGTGGAGCCCATACTAGATCATTCCTTCCAAAAGGTAGTCTCTCTCCTTCCTTTATTTTGCCTCATAGCAGGGAGTACTTTGTCTCTGTTCGTTCAGGGCAGTGCACCTCTGCAAGCAACCGCACTGTGTTTCCAGCTCTGGTGGGTTCCTCTCTGCTAATTTCTAGCCATGTAGGACCTTATGTGAGTCAGTTAGCTTATCTTTGCTTCAATTGTCTCACCTGTCTACTTAGGACAACAATAGTATCTACTTGTTTTTTTTTTTTTTTTTTTTTTACAGAATGTTTCATTCTTTGAATACGATAAATCAATATATGATAAGGGCTTAGAATAGTTCCTAAGCAATGTTGTCACTGGTGTTTTGCTTTTGTTATTATTTTTTAGTAGGTGTTATTATTTCCTCCTTGAGCACAGGGAGTATGTCTTGATCAATTATGTATCTTCCAAAATACATATTGCAGTGCAGGGCACTGAGGAATAAATATATGAGTTGCATTTAGATCTCTGGCTAGATTTCATAAGTCCTTTCTAATATTTTAAATTCCAGTAAAAATCTTCATTTCTATTTTGCAGACAACCCAAGTGTACACGTTTGTGCCCAATTGATCCTTAAAGAATATCTTTAGCAATGGGTAATCTTGCAAAAGGAAGCCTGAAGTATCCTTTGATGGGCTGAGAGATTCAATCAAAGGGTAAGTTCCTTTCTGCCAGTGGCCATCAATCTAAGAGGCATCTTTTTATATGTTGGGTAACAGCAGGTGGCACTTTTTATATCATGCTTTGTTCTCTTTAAAACACATCTGCCCAGATGTTAAGTGGAATAGCACAAGGTTTTATAAATCCAATGCAGGGATCAATTGGAAAGTGTTGCAAGTAGCTTATTAGATGTGGTAACTGAATGAGTAAACTTTGTAAATGACTTTCTATAACTTGGAGTGGATTCATCATTAGCTGTCTGATAACTTCCTACCCATTACTTCCTTGCATTCTGGTGTGCTCATTTGACTGGGAAAGGGGTGAGGTAACATTTAGTACACAGGAAACTATTGGTACCACTCCCTATGAACATCGTGTGTCCTGTGTGCCAGAGCAGAAGAAAGACTGAGACCTGTGGGACAGAAGGCCAACCCAGAAACAAGGAGCAGGAAATTAATTGTCCATGTGGCTCGAAAAGAAAATGTTAGCGGAACATTTCCAACTTAGAAATGACTTCGAGCAACTTAGCAGAAGTTGTGGGACTGCTAAGATTGGCGAATGAAGTAAACAAGTCTCAAATTACAACCCTCAGCAGCAGCAAATGGAACCAAAATACAACTTGTGAGGCAGCATCAATTGTCAATGGTTTCGTTCACTGACACATCCAACAAAAATACTGAAAAGCAAAAAGGATCAATCGCTTGGGATCAAATCCTAAGTGTGGTCCATTTTGAAACGAGAGCAGGCTAGTGTTCGGAGCTGGGCGTTTGTGAGTTGGGATGATGTAGCATGTTTGGCAATGTCAGAGTGGTTTTTGGAGTCTCCATTCTGATTCCAGATGTTTTTCAATACAACAAGTAGGCAGGGGAGATTTAAATAGCAAAGTTCATGGTGAATAACATTACATAATGCTTCTTCAGCTGTCTGGATATTTTGAGAAATTATTAGGTGTCATATACATTTGATTGTAAATCGATCCCGTGAATAGCCATTATTTATACCTAGGGTGACCATACAAACCAGAGACACTTTGGGGAGTGAAAGGGGCGCTGTTAGTAATTATACTGGACAGCATACATAATGCGGACAGTCTCAGACAATTTGGGACACAGAGCTTCTTATTTCTACCTGGTGAGTGAAGAAGAGTGTTCATTCACTGTACCGCAGTTCCTCCCTGAGTTCTTTTTTAAGTTTTTCATTAAGTGTCGTTATTTTATATTATCCGCAGCGTGTCTTCCCTTTGAGAGGAGCCTTTTGCAGTAGAGGTTCGGAAATGATCAGATAAACGTAGGAAACTTATCCTGTGTTTCAGTGGTGTTAGATTCCTGTTCTTCTCTCTTTCTTCATTTTACTTCTCCCCATGCAAAACTCCGTCATTGCCTCCCTGCTCGTGGGGCATAGGATTGCTCCAGAGGGAGAAAGATTTTGGATGTGGGGGAAGCTTTTTTTATTCTTTTCTAGAGAAAGTCGTTTTGCTAGCCCGTTTCTCTTGGCTCATACTCTCTGTCCAATAATACGATACTCAATGTAAAGTTTTCTCTTTTCCATTTTTTTTTCTTAAAAAAAGACCCTTAAGCTAAAAAATAAGCACATGCACAGAACCCAGGCTTATCTTTGGCTGTATAAGAATAACTTCTGTGTGCTAATTCATATGCAATGGTTCAAGCAAACCGAAACCAATAAAATCATTCCTGTACCACTAACAAGCATTTAATAAACCCATTTGAGGGAAATTTCTTTGGCTTAATATAATTTCGGGACATCTCATTTTTTTCACACGCAGGAACTCTCAGAATATGATAACTCACAATATATGACTCAGAAGCAGAGATGAATTAGAAGACTGTTAAAGTCTACTTTATTCTATCAGATTCAGCTTAGAGGACTGGTTACTGGGTCCCTGTGGCTGAACTGCTGGGCTGGGTCCATAAACTAGTAAGACGTTGATAGGAGCCAAAGTGATTTACATTCAAGTCTTTCTAAGTTAGACGGGCTGGGTATAAGGGAAAGAAGAAGAAAAAAGGGAAAGAATAAATAAAAACAAGGTGAGAAGAGTGTGGCTTCACTGCATAGCTGCTCTGATCTGTGCAGTAGGGACAGTGACTCTTGCCTACTTCATGGAGATGTGGTGAAGATTATGAAATAAAACGAATTTGGCTCTTTTTAGAGTGAAATGCTTATGCATATATAAGGCATGTTATGCCAAGAAAGACAAATAAACAGAATTTTGGAGACGAACCTTTCCCATAGTTGATATTCACCTTTTGTAATGTCTGAAGACAGCCTTTACAAGAAGGACATGACCTGTAACATATATCCGTGATTTTTTCTGGGAAGGATGAGGATAACCCATGCCTATCAAGCAAGCATGAGGTGGAAACCAACTGCAAAAGGAGCTTTAACTCTAGAAGAAGGAAGGCGTGAGGGTCCCTATACTTCAGCATTTTATTGAAGATAATCAGCACCAGGACTTTGATTGGGCTCATTCTTCAATGTTATATATTTTACAAGACGTTTTAATATTCAAGTCAGTGCACAAAGCAGCCAAGCTAGATGACTGCTTGACAATCGACTAATTGTGGGGCTCTTTTGATCTACCTTTGGGTCAACTTGACCATCAGAACAAGTAAGTGAATTACAGAGCAGGCTAACGCATGGGAAAGTCACCGGGAGTTGGGCCAAGCCCTGTGGATGAGGACAAAGGAAGGGAAGGCCGACTTGACACGTGTCCCTGGCCTAGGCATCGCACCTTGGTTCACCGTGGCTGTAAGTTCAAAACTATACAAGAACATCAACTCAGCAGTTTATTTACTTAGGATTTTAATTTTGAAGACACTTAAGACAGGAAGCAACTAAATGGCACCACATCTCAGAATTAAAATTTCATATATATCCTCTGTGCAAATAAAAATCTATGGATTCCTGTTCTCATACTTCTTGCTGATTTGCATACTTGTTGCTACTTCTCAGAGCACTCTTGGATAATTCAATTGAGTTTGTACTAAAAAAAACACCAAAAATTTTCTGGTATACCTTCATTTTTTTGTCCAGTTCTTACAAATTAGGGATCATGTCATGGTCTCCTTTGTGTGACTGGGCACGTTCATTAATCTAACTGTGTCTCATTTTTTCAGTGTAACATAGGCATTATTACTTCTACATCACAGAGATGCTATAGAGATGAAGTCCATAAAGATCTTGACATAGTTCCTTGCTAAAACATGCTTTGAAATGTTAGTAAGTATTAGTAGCTGGACTGCTATGTAGGGCTGGGTCCTATTAGGGCCCTGGCTTCACCACACGGGAAGACCTTAGCTTGGGCCATTAAGCTTAACACAGCAGCCCCAACCAGCTTTTCAACTTTCTCCCACCACCCAACACCTCACTTGCTGGTCTCCGGCCACATTGCAGTACGATCATTCCAGGACTGAGATATTTGCATGGGCATTTTCTCTGCCTGGACGTCTCTATCCCTGGTCTGCTCCTTTCCTTGTCATTAATCATAGCTCTACCAACACTGACCCAAAGGAGAGTTTCTTCCCTGGTCACTATCCCATTTCCTGTTTTATTCCATCGTGACACCTCCCACTTTCTGAATCATCTTGTTCATTTATTTACCTATGTGTTACCTGTCTCTTCCCTTCTAGGATGTAAATTGAGAGTGGAAATTGTATAGTGTCTCGCTCTTGTACCCAGAACTGTGTCTGGCATAGGATAAGTACTCATTATATATCTTTTGAAAGAATGGACAATTGCCAAAGTAAATATCTTTTTAGAGTAACCAAAAAAAAAAAAAAGTGGGCCACATTTTATTATTTTATATAATAAAAATCAATTTTTTAAATTTAAAAAATCCACCGATGCTTGTTCTTATTGAGGAGAAGATGGCTGTATTCAAGCTAAATATTTCTCTGCTCTCTTGAATCCAGTCTGTAAGTCTTCTTTCTGCTCCTCTCCAAACTTGAGCACTTACCAGGTAAAGTTCCCCTTTTCTTGCTCTGCTTTCTGTTTCAAGGTGTACAAGACACGAGATCCTTAAACAGGCTACAAAGGCAGGCATCTAATTCCTCCTGGCTTTGCAGTGTGGCCCAATTACGAGCCAACAGAGTATGTTTGGCCACATATTTAAATCCACAAATAGATGTGTTTATGGAATGGAAACATATCTGCACTAAACCATTTGTCAGTGTCTGCTCAAATAGACTTAAACTTGTGCCCATGTCTTTCTAGCTCTCAAGATATAAACATTTCATCCCTGTTTGCCATGATTTTACAAGTTGGAATTTTAAAATCAATGTCATTTTGCTACACATATTTGTACATATATTTTAACTATATCTCACTCAGCCCATTTATACAAAGAGCAAATTAAAATAAATATTGTTGTTACCTGATGATGAACGTGTCTGTGGTTTAAATTATTTATTTTTGCAAAACTGCTTGGATGTTTTTCCTTCCCAATAGATTGGTTTCAGTTTATTTCCAAATAAAATTTGTTATATGCTGATTTCATAGGTGGGATTATCCTAACGTTCCTTGTTTTGTAAAAATCACTTTTCTTGATAAAAACCAAAACAGTAATAATATGAGCTAAATTATAGTATTTCTTAGAGTTAAATGTTGTATTTTTGATACCTTTATTTATATGGGTTCCTTTATTTCAATGAGCATTCCTGAAATAAGTGATGTGTTTGTAATAATCATTGTTAACTGCATTAAGGAACGAATAATTTTCAACTGGTGGTTTTTCACAGCCAGTGATACAGCCCCTGGAGAGGGGTTTGCACAGAGTAGGAGCACATTAATATTTGTTAGATTAATCTTTAGCAGGTTATACAATGTTAAGCATGCCTGAGAGCATGGGAACATCTCAGAAGTATAAAAATCAATGCAATTGGCTGGATTTAGAAATTATTGGTCTTTTCACATATGATCTTATTTTTCTGATCTTATTTATAAGGTATTGATATCAGTTCTCAGGCCAGTAAATTTTTCCTCTGAGAATAAAAATCCAGTACAAAAGAAGAGAGATACAATATTTTCCATACACATTTGGGAAACTCTAAATGTTCTAAAGTGCTAATAGTTCCTGGTTTCAAATGCTGAGTGTTCTTAGGTGAGTAGCATTGGTTTAACCTATGGATTTTGTTTTTGTTGTCTTTTTTTTTTTTTTTAATATTGAAGCTTCTAAAAAGTTCTCAAACGAAAAAATAGAAAAGCTCTAGATTTAGACTATGACAATAATTAAGAAAATGCAGAAAGGGCACTGATAGATTTTTAAAAACTATTTTAATACAAGATTAATAGCAATTTTCTATCCAAATCAGAAATGAAAAACTTAACCCAAATAATATTCATTTGACAGTCACATAAAATTTTAGGTTTGATTGGTGCACACATTTATCCTGCATATATATTATGTATATGCACACAGAGACCTCACTATTATGCCATCCTTAGGGGTCTTTTCATGGAAGTACCTCCTTACAAGGCAATATTAAAGATTCCAGTAACTACTCAATTTTGAATGAAGTTCAGAGTGTCCCCCTGCTTAGCTGAGTCCGTGCTGTAGCAAACCATGATATAGCAAGTCTCTAGAATGCGTACAAATCAATATTCTATTTGTATCAGTTGGCCTGAAACTAAACACTGGCTAATGTCTCCACCAAGGAGGAACACACTGCAAATTTATAAGTTATGGTCTCCTTTACTCTTCTGTTGGCAAAGCTAAACTGTCTTTTTTTTTTTTTTAATTAAAAGTCAGGTCTGTTAGTGACTATAAGTGAATAAAATGAGTTTAAATGTCTGCAAGTTTTGGATAAGACAAAACTTGCATTTGCTAATGCTTCTACCTTTAATCAAACCACTTGATAATTAGCTTTGCAAAGAGAAGTAATAAAAGAATCACAGCTCAGGAATTTGCTACATTTTATTCCTCTTTGGGGACTTTAGTTGGTGTTCAGTCTGTAGCCAAAACATGTATGTAATGGCAAAAGAATTAAAGTAGGCTAATGTCTGCAGCAGGGAATGGAAATTAAATATCAGGGTTCTGCCTCCAATAATATTTTCAATGTGTTTGATTTAAAGAATATTACTTTTATAATTACTACTGCTTGTCCATGAGTAACAGTGTTTTTTAGCATAGACAAAATAGTGTTTTCTATCCCTTACATTTAAAGCAGGTGATGTAAGTTACTTAATGCTATCTGGGCAAATCA
Organism: Lepilemur ruficaudatus; assembly: GCA_963574885.1. NCBI lineage: Eukaryota > Metazoa > Chordata > Mammalia > Primates > Lepilemuridae > Lepilemur > Lepilemur ruficaudatus. Next base: position 50,620 of record CAUYRT010065681.1, read on the forward strand.
CTGTAAGGGACTCAGATCTCTAGCGATACCGTTCTATGATGGCTATAATCAAAGTACCAACTTGGCCTTCGTTACAATGACAGAAGGTGGTTACAGTTGTCCTTCAATACAGAACCCTAAACAGAGCTCTTACTCATAAATTTGCAATTCATTCTTCTCTGCTAAAGACTTTAGCCTCTGTTTAGCTTTTGTTGTAACATATACAAAGTATAATATATACCAATTACAGACGTGTATTTCTGTTAGAAAAATACATATTATAACTAAAGAACATGTAAATAGAGGCACTTCAATAAGCTAAGTGTTTGCAGTTATGAGCGTCACCCACCAATTTCTAGCGTCTGATTTCAGTGAGCCCATTCCTCTCTATTCATAACAAAAGTTATGATATGATGATGGACATCAGAGCAAATGAGGGCAGGTCATCAAAAATAATGGGACATCACTGCATCCCCTGTCACTAGGCTGAAATGAGAAAAATTAATTTGGGAGCCAAATTCCAAAATACTTACTGAAATGGGGTAACTAGATTAATGAAATCCTTTAGGGACAAAAAAAAATTCTCATGTTAAATTAGTCTGAACATCTTATGACATGGTAGGCTGATGATGAAAACTAAGAAGTACAACTTGAATATTATTTTGACCACGTCCATGCAGGGTGACTAATATTGTGGCATCACTAACTGATAGTCATCTCAGCTCTCTGCCCGGCTCATATGCATCATTAAATCTCATCAGTATGAATAATATTCATAATGAAAGTGTGGAAACAAATGAAGCAGGCGTTTGGGTATTATCTGGGTGTTTAGTGCGTACAGAACATGGGTTCACATTCGTTAATATAATGTGTATTCACACACATGCACAAAACCTTTTGGGGTGAAAGCACAGGAAAAACAAAACATCCTGATCTATGTCATAAAAGATAATGCAGAAATATTTTAAAAAAGAAAGACTTGGAGTTTAAAGCCATAAAACAAGTTATTACTCAAATATTCTGGAAAATGAAGGTTGATTTAACTTGTATTGCACCTTAATTATTGGAGAAAGACAATACTGATTTCTGAACGTACAATGAAATGAGCAATGTAAATGATTGGTCCTTCACAGAGATGTTTTTATGTGTAATTGGTGACAGGAAGCCGAAGTTTGGCAGTGAAATAGACGGTTTTCTAGAAGTATGTAATGCTGAATTAGATTGTTACTTTCATCAAGGTTCAAATGAAAGGATGCCACAAAGTCTCTTAGAATCCTACATTTCATATTTCATTAGGCATAAAGTAGCAATAGATGCTTGTAAATACTTTCTGTTTTGCAAAAGTGCTCAAATATACTTAATACTATTGTGCCATATGTGTTCTACATAAATGTGATGACTAAATCAATAACTAATTTTAATTTTGATGAGAACAGAGATCGGAAAATAGCATTTACGTGTCAATACTGTCAATGAGTTAATTAAAATGTGACTGGCTTACTATGGTGTCTCGAAACATGATGTTTCCCTACTCCAGATGCAACATAAAAACCAAGAAACACATGGATAGCCAACTGTATTCACAAAGCCCCAGTTTGGTTTGTTTTGCTTCTCTCTGTTGGGGGAGCTTAGGGCCTGGCTTTGGCATACTTGGTGGGTAGGCGGTGGTTCTAAATTGGCCTATTGAGTTAAATCATTTATCCAAGTGCCAAGCAAGGATCCTAGGCCAAAGGTGTTGTACATGAAAGCAATGGTTTTTCATGAATAACATTCTTTACACATACAGTTTTCATTACTGGTAAATTCCTGCACACCCACGGCTGGTCCCATGAGCTCCGTATAAGTCTGGAGCACTCAGGACAAAGCGTGTTCATGCAAAAAGGGTGTGCCCTGGCAAACTTTTAATAAATGGACAGTTAGATACGTAAAAAGTTCTCTTTCTTGATTCTTGGTGCTCACAGATCACTGGGGAATCCCTTCTCTGAGCAGCACAAAACAAGAAGAGCTGGTTGACAAAACATTTTTGTTACAAAGGTGTGTCAACCCTGAGCTTGGAATTAAGAAGTTAAAATCTGTGATTTATATATATAGAGATATAAAAATAGATGATCATACTAAGACTAAAAAAGTGAAAGAAATCTCCATGTCAATACTATATATATATATTTTTGTCTTGACTTACTTTTGTTGTTGTTGTGAGTTATTTTGTAAGAGAATGCCCTTGTGATGCGGAAACCAACTGACACAAAGCAAATAGTCAAGAATGAAAACTCATGAATGGATCTATAATAATTGTTTATCAACTCATTAAAAAAAAAAAAAACTCTTACTGTGGGAGAATGATGAGCACAGGGCCAGAAACATCTAATTAATGTCAAAACTGTGGAAAAGCAGATATCGTATCATTGAAGATCATTTTCAATCAAGACCCTTGAGAAGGATGAACTGATAGGGGTGTCTGCTAGTAACTGAACATGAAGGGAAAATCTGTGCCAATTGGGTGCAAGGGACAGACATTAAGGGAATTAAGAAAAACGGTGCCATTACTGAAACTGAGATCGGTCAGGGTGAGAGACAGGTGCTGAGTTGTAATTATTTTTGTCCTCCCATTAAAGATGGAATTCTAAATTTAGTGTCAGTACCTCCAAATCAATTTGGTATTGTGTGGTTAGAGTGCATGGTGACACCTCCAAGACAACAGTATATTTTCACGACATTTAGGACAAATTCCAAGCTTTCTCCCCATAAGCATTTTATAAACCCAATTTGTCACAGAAAAGCTTACATTGGGAGTTGGCTGGCCAATGCCAAACTTACAGCATCAAAGTTCCTTTATTTTTTCCTCTTGTTTGCTTCTTTGTTGAAAATGCAGTTGTCTTGGGGTTTGGCCTGATTTTACAATGAAAATTATTTTCTTTCTACCTTTTTTTTTCATATGGGGGGAAAAAACTCACAACGTGAGATTCCTTTACTTCTGCAGCATAAAAGCAAATGAAGGTAAGAAAATCTCCTGGTACGAAAGATTTGAGTAAGAATTCTCTCTAGAATAGACAAGGTCCCCACAGAGAGCCGAAGGAAAGAGGAAGCAGTTCAGTCTGGCACCCGGTACTCTTTGGGAAAACAAAAAGGGAGGCAGATTGCAGTACTGCTCTCTTCTCATAGAAAACGGTAAGTTTTTGTGGCATGGTCCATTGTCCAAGAGTGTAAGAAAAAAAGTGAGTTGGCCATTCAAATAGCTAAAATGCAGTTTCATCGACCAAAATCCCAGGATTATCTGCACAGTCTCTGCAGTGCTAAGACAGTGCAGGCGAGAGACCACGAGAGCAGGGAGTGGCCGCGCTGGGCTGCGGAAGAGTCCACTTCTCTCCTGTCGGGATCCACTGCAGGGGCCTCTGTGGTGACAAACTCAAACTCCGTGGGACATACGTCATCCATGCACCCACTGCCACTCCCTGAGCCGCTGGATTCATCACCTGGAGTGGAAAGATGGAAAAAGAAAGTTAGCTCTCAAACCAGGAACGAGGAGAGACCAAGAACCCAACAGAAATGAGCATGGTTGGGGGGTGGTGGGGAGGAAATCTCCCCATCCACAGTCTCCACCCAACCCCAACAGGTTTGTTTTTAACAGGCAAGTGTGTTGTGATGGGCAGTGGACTGTGTAGAAATGGACTGTGTAGAAATAGGCATTTCACACGCAGTATGAATTGATATCCGAGCTACACAACCTAAGGAACGTGTGAACCCCAGGCCCAATGTGAGGCCATGACTACCATGTTGTCAGTAGAAAGATAGTTCTTCTCCTCCGGTCAGTATTTAAATTGCTTTAAGAAATTCTATTCTTTGTTCTTTTTGCACCCCAGAGCCATTGCTCTTAGCAGATATCATACTTTTAAAAGGATTTTTAAAGGAAAACATAGACAAGGGGAAAAAAGCACCGTTAGTAGGAAATCAGAGGAGCAACAGCAAATAGTTGTGGCAAGTATATGTTATTATTACTTTTGGCCACTTTTCCCCACCTGCATTCTTTTCCTAAGAGCGGGGGTGGGCTTTATCCCAGCCAGCCTCTCCCTTTAAACCAGGGGTTGACAAACGACAGCCTGCTGTTTATTTCTGTATGGCCCATAACTACCTAAGAATGGTTTTTATATTTTTAAGTGTTTGGAAAAAAAATCAAATGAGGAGTAATATTTTGTGACATGTAAAGAATGCATATGTGAAATTCAGATTTCAGTGTCCGTACATAAAGTGTTATTGGAAGCCAGCCACACCTGTTCACGTATGTGTGAGCACATTGCACCGGCAGTGTGGGGTAGCTGTGACGGAGACCGTATTGCCCTCAAAGCCTAACATATTTGATATTTGGCCCTTTACAGAAAAGGTTGGCCATTCTCAGCTTGAAAGCAATGCCCAGGTGCCCACACAGTATGTCAGCACCTCTAAGCCCACTGCTTACTGCCTGGTTCCTTCTTGTTTGACAGACTCTGTCTCAGGCCTGGCCCTGGATCAGGCTCCATCATTACGAGCTGGGTGAAAGTACTTATCACCACCTGGGAGGGTGTTATTTATTTGCTTGTTTACTGCTCATGTCCTTCTCAAAAATGTGCACCGGGGATGCAAACTTGGTGAGAGTAGAGACTTGGTATAGACTGCTCACTTCTGTATCTCTAAGATCTTCAATGGTCCCTGGCATTCACCAGGTGCTCAATAAATACTTGCTGAATAAATAAATGTGCCTTGGGCAGTTTACTCAACTTCTGTCAGTTTCCTTATCTAAAAAAATGCAGACAATAACATGTAGCTTTCAGGTAGTGTGTGAGGACAACTCTATAACGTGCACAGGGGCACCCAGCCCAGGACTGTCAATGATGCCTGACGGAAAAAATGGGATTCCCACAGCCAAGGCAACCTAGAATTTAATCTGCCATTTTTTTTATTTAAATAGACTAGAGTGAGCTAGTTAACCTCCATGAGGCTCCATTTTCTCACCTGTGAAAATGAGAGAAATAACATCTATTTCACAGAATTGTTGTGAGGAATCATGTTCCTGGAAGGACTCAGGAAACAACTGTAAGCTTTGTAAGGACATTTGCTGTCTCCCCCGTTTGTTCAGTGATTCCAGCCAACAGCCATCATTTCCTCTCTGCTGGATGGAAGTGAGGACGCCGGTTGAGCTTCTCCTGAGAGGCTGGCGCCATCTTGGCTGCTGCACACACCTTACGTAAAGGCGGGTGATGTGGGGACTCTTCTGATGTCCTCTTGCATGAGAAAGACACACTTTCTCATTGCTTGGAGAATGAGCATAATTTTTTTCTCAATGAGACATCTAAATACCAGATAAGACCACTTGAGTAGACTGCACTAGGTTTTTAACATTTTCTCTGATTTATCGTTAGTGGCCTTTTCAAGGGGGAAAATGCTCATTAATTAAATTCAGAGATCTCAAAATTGCTAAGGGGATGTTTCTGAACACTGGTGTCATGAACAAGGAGCAATACAATCTTTACAAAGATATTATTAAAATGATTTAGAACATTAAAAATGTGGAAAGCAAATAACGACAGGAGATTCTGACTGGGAAAAATAATGTCCCCATCTCTTTTTGAAAAGGAGTCACAAATGCTAGTATTTAAGGGGTGGGATGGACAACTTAAAAAAAAATGTCAAAAGCAATAAGGGTGATGACAGCTACAAGATGTGATAATAGTTTGTAGGAAAGATACTAGCCTAAAAGAGAGGGCCAAATTTGGTGCTTGGGTTAGAGCTAAGGGATGCTCTTAATTGTTGTTGACTTTATTTTCTTTTGAGGGGAAATGGAGCAAGATAAGATCTCTGCCTCCTGTACATTGCCTGGGCTTTGCAGGTTGGCATGTATTGAACACATTAGAGAGGAGAGAAGCACCGAGGCCAACATCGACTAATTCTTATGTATCTTGAATCATTCATTCCAACGATCACTCTCTAGATAATACAGCATTTTATTAAACGGAGAAGAAAGAATGGATAAAATGAGAGGAGTGAGGCTAGGTACTTGCAAGAGTGAAGCAACAGAGCCAAAACCTTGTGTCCTGCTCTCTTCCGAAAAGGAAACAAGTTTAGCTAAAAGGAACAGAGCTAATGGGATGATTTTGAGAAATTTTACAGCAGTCAAGTCTGGGTTTGTAGTTACCCTGTGTTTAGAAAATTAATTTTTTGAGTTATTTAAAATGGAATAAAGCACGAAAAATTTTCTGCAGGGCACAATTCAGCAGGCTGATGGCTAAGACTTCGATGACTGGATATCTTTCATCTGTAACTTGTGTCTTTCTATCTCATTAATCTAAGCACACAAGCATCATCTTTGGCTTCAGTGACCAAATTACAGAATCTTTGGCAACTTCACATCTTATGTTCAAGAATTCTTTTCTTGAAAACTCTGTAGGGGTACAAGCTTTAAAAAAACAACAACAACAACAACAAAAAAAACCACAATAAAAAAACTTGCCTTTGCAGTTACACATATTGAAACTACTCAGACAAAACTCAAATACAGTTAGTTTCATGTCAGTGTTCACGTAATAGTCTTTTAAGTCAATTTTGATGCTTTTGTGATCCTTAAAAAAATAGTCATGTATAGTACTGCATTGGCATTTTACTATTTCTCTCAATATTTCAGATACAAACATCTATGGTTTATGTATGTGCATGATGGGATAGAGAGGGAAATGACGCAGTTGAACCCACTCACTACCCACCAGATACTCCCTTAGCTCCTTTGCATATCGCCTTGAATGAGACTCCCAACAGCCTTTTAGGCAGGGATGCTTCCACTCTACAGACCAGGAATCTGAGACTCAAGAAGTAGCGTATTTTGTGCAAGACCCAAGTTCATAAGGGATAAGACAGGGATTCTAGCCCCAGCTTGTCTAAGCCATATGTAGACCAATCTTCTTTGGGTGGTGTTGAGGGAAGTGGGGCAGGAGTTTGGGATAATTGTCAATGCTGATGGGGAAAGAAGAAAGTGAAAAAATTACTTTGTGGCTTTATCATTAACAAATCAACTGTTAAATGAAACTCAATTTTGGCTTTGGTGTGGTTGCATGTAATCTACCGGAACTATTCCTTAAGACCAGTTATGATTCTAGTAGCATCCTAAGTTTCGTGGATCAGAGCTCTCTGTCCAAAAGACTATAAAAAGCTTCACAGATTGAGGCAGAACGAGACTACATCAAAGGGTCTTGAAGACCTATGTTCTAATCTACAGCCATATTTCACTCAGGAAGTTACTGATCCCAGTAAAGGTCTTCTTACTTGTGTCCTGGAAGTTGACGTCATTGCCATTGTATGCGTTTTTCAGTTTGTTGGTCATCACGCGGAGAGCCATGATCTGCTGTCTGATGAACGTGTCGGGCCGTGTGATGTCCACGTCCACCTCGGGGTTGTTGATCTGGTTGGTCAGCCCGTCGTTCATGATCTCGGGCAAGTACCTGCAAGGCAGCGGGGGAGAGAGCAGATGAGGGTGATGTAGCAGGGACCTCAAGACCAGTTTCTGCCACTCCGCCTTTATCAGTGAGCCAAGACACCTGGAAAAACCGGACTTAGTTTCTGGAGAAAATGCCAAACAGTAAAAACAAACAATACATTTTCTCAGAGGGAGATGCAGCTAAAATGGCTTCAGACTAGTTTTTAAGTGGCACTGAATTCTTAGGTAGGCTTGCCTACAAATGAGTGCGAAAATGGGGACTTATAGAAACCATAATCTAAAATTAAGTAGTCTTTTCTCCCTCTACTCCAAACACCACATAGCTCAAGTTGAGGACTTGATAGCTTCCTCACTTCTCCTGCTAATTTTGGTAGTAAGAACCAGTTCTTACTCATTAATTATGTAGGATCTGAGAGAATTCATTTTTATAAGGATGCTTTTTCTCAACTGAAGAGGCCTCACCTCAGATTTTAATCATAAGAAACTTCTGGATATTAAAAAAAACACAATTTTGGGGACATTTGGGAAGTGACTAGTGATTATTGAATGATTGAAGTGTCTATTAGGGTTTTATTTTATAATAGAATCTTGGGTCTCATTTGGTAGATTCAAGAATTTTCAGTAAAACAGAAGGGTAAAATCTAATTGTTCTGAGTTTCATATTTCTTTTATTTATACCAAGATGTCAGGGCCGGGCGAGGTGGCTCACGCCTGTAATCTCAGCACTCTGAGAGGCCGAGGCGGGAGGATCGCTCAATGTCAGGAGTTCGAAAACAGCTTGAGCAAGAGCGAGACCCCCGTCTCTACTAAAAATAGAAATTAATTGGCCAACTAAAGATATATAGAAAAAATTAGCTGGGCATGGTGGTGCATGCCTGTAGTTCCAGCTACTGTGGAGGCTGAGGCAGGAGGATCGCTTGAGCCCAGGAGTTTGAGGTTGCTATGAGCTAGGCTGACGCCATGGCACTCTAGCCGGGCAACAGAGTGAGACTCTGTCTCAAAAAAAAAAAAAAAAAGATGTCAGAATTGTCAGTGCTTCAACATCAGCTGTCTACGCTGTCCAGGTGTATTCATACAAGCGGAGGCTAAAGACCTTGGAAACACGCTTGGGGCCCTCTCTGAATCCTTGTTGGTGTCATGACCTGTCCGTTCCCCAGTTTTCTTTCTCTTCTTCTCCTGGAGCTTCTCATACCTGCTGCTTTTGTTCCCCGTTTCCCATGTCCCTCACTGGAGCACAGACAGCTACTGCAGCCCAAACTGACTCCCTGCCCCCTTCTCTCCTGTCTAGTGTGCCCTGCACATGTGGCCTGGTTTCTTTTCATAAAATATTGCTTTCATCATATCACTGTTCTTTTTGAAAACTTTTGGGGATAGTTGCTAATGGGCACCTAACTCAATGCCAGGCACGGTGCAATGAAATTGACATGCATTTTTAAATTCAGCCCATCAGCAAATCTAGGAAATAGGTATTATTTTATCCCCATTTTATGAAATAGGAAACTGAGGCTCAGTGAGCATAAGCAAAGTCACGGAGCCAATAGATGGCAAAAACAGGATGTAAGCTCTGTCTGGCTCCAGAGCCCAGGTGCCCAAACACTGCCCTGAATTGCCTGGTGGGTGGGTTTTAAGCTCCAGTTCACACTTAGAGCTCAGCAATCAAAGTCTGTCTCTACCCAGTTCCACTTCTTTATGCTGCAATACTCTCTTCAAGGGACCCCCTTGTCTTACAGAATCTATTCCTTGTATCCATGTCATGCTTACCTGACACACAGGTTTTCCTTGCCTGTAATGCACTTTCCCATTTAAGTCCCAAGTATCCTTAAAGACCCAGGCCTCGCCTCCCTTTCTCCTCAAGATATTTCCCAGCTTTCAGGGATCTGCCCAGCCTCTTGTAGGGCTGCCAGGTTCAGTTGGGCATTTTGCGCACTGCACAAAGTCATCCCTCCAAGCTGCAAGAGTGAGTTGGTGTTGAAATCCAGCCTCATTTCTATGGTCACCAAGCCATGCCCCTGCAGAGCACCATTCATCAAAAAGGGTACCTTTTTTCTTTTCCTTTTGGTAACCTTTTTATGTTAGAACATTCTCAATGTATATAAAAGTTGCGGCAATAACATAATGAACCCCATGTACCCATCTGGGTGCCTCTTTTTAATTCCTACAAAGGTGCTATATTTGTCTGTGTCCTGGTAAGAAGCAGATGGCACACTCAGAGGGGGAATAAAGAGATTTTAAAGAAGAGAGTATTTATAAAGGTGTGGACAGTTTAAAGGGAACCAGCACAGAGAGGTGAAGCGTCCTGGGGCTGGCAACAGGAGAAGAGGTCACATGGGATAAGGGGCGGAAGCTGTCACCAGAATGCACAAGAACTGAAATCACAGGGAGGCCCCAAATGACAAAGCAACTGCCAAACCAAGGCTGTCAGGGAGGGAGCCAGGGGCAAGACAGCCTGACCCCTCTAGTCCCACCTCCTGACCTCCAGCTGCTGCCTCTGATTGATTGAACCCAACAGGAAGCTGGCAGGCACGGGAGCCCAGTGGTACAGCTCTTAGGGGTCCTCCTCCAGGGCAAAGGCCAAGGTGGCGCAGGACATCTGGCACTGACCTTCACAGGCTGGTGGCAGCCCTGCCTAACTGCTATTACTATTATTCTCCTACTGCCTCTACTATTGTTGCTTGAAAGCTGAAAAAACATCGTCTCCTCTATTTTATTATTCCTGTTTACATATTCTTGTATAATATTCTTAAGCTTAGAATTCTTCCCCTTCCTGCAAGTCCTTTTCTAAGTTCTGGAAACAAAGGCTCTATCCATCAGTCTCCAAAAGAACCACACATAAAACTTTGATATTTAAGCCATTTTTCAGGTATTGAGTCTTACGCATGATGTATTTGTGCATGAATTGGTTTACTCATTTTAAATCAGAGGCCCCCTGAATAAGCTCCATGTCTTCATCCATATTCTGAACAAAATCGACTTCACAATGTTCGCCAAATAATGAATAACAAAACACACAGAGTGCATTGTAAATTCTTTTCCATGAAGCTTCAAGTATTTACTGCCCTAAAAAATGTCCTCATAGAAATTTAAAAAAGCTATGGACTCATATCTCTTTTTTTTTGCTGTAAAGCGTAACTTCTGCTCTGCCTTTTAATATATCTGGCGTAAAAATAAATTCTTGTTTCATTCTGAGATTGCCTTCTGATATAACTCCTAAAATATGACATCGGAGTGACCATTATTGACATGCAATTATATGTGCCAGGCTCCAGGAGCTCTTTAATCATTACAGCCCATCGGAATAAACAACAGCAGGGGCACGGCATCCTTTGCTGACACAGGAGTTGAGAGGAGTGAAAAGTGACGGTTGATTCCGGTGTTCCTCCTCTACATTTTGGAAACTGATTCCTGCAGCTGTACCTGTGCTGAGTCAGAGGCGGGCACTGTTTCTTTCAGTTGCCGTGTGCACTGCATGGCTAGCCAAGACTCATTTATCAGAAGCTCACTGCGACAGCTTACATGGGAATGCTACCCCTGGGAGTCTGAACATCCAGGAACAATAAGAGACTGCCAAGTCAACCCAGCCTCTCACTGTGCCTACTGATGCTCAGCCACTTACAATGAAAACAAGTAACAATGCACCGTGTCCTAAAGAACCTTTTCTCCTTGCGGTGTATTCAGAGGGTGACTTTGGAGACAATGTGGAAACTTAAAGCTAAAACAGCTGAAAGAGAAAATGGTCATTTTACCACTCCAAAGGTAGATCCTGAGGCCCAATCTGTGGACGTCCATTGTGTAGTCTGAAGGGTCTATGAAAACCCCGTTCAGCTCTAGGACCTCATGAGCCCATTTATTTCTTTTTTTCTCATGTTTGGTCTCTTTACACACTGCTCATATCCTGCAAGAACAGACACATCGTTGAGCCCACAATGCTCTTCCTTTTATTAGATTTTGCACAGCTCTTTCACATGGCAGCCTTCTATTTTTGTACCATCATATCTCTGGAATTCATATGAGAATAGAGGCACAGATTGCCCAGATTCTAAGGCTGGATGCACGTCTACCTGCAGCAGGGAGAACCCAGAAGCAAAGACAGACTGGAGAGCTGAACAGGGATGTCACGGTTTGCCAACGCTCCCTGCAATGGTGTGGGGTGTCATCCACGAACAACAAGCATCGCTTCTCCATTTTGCAGGAGCATGGCTAGGAGCTAAATCTTTGGCAGTGTTGCAGAATTCTTTTCTTCACATCTAATTTCATATTGTTAATATAGGCTTCCTTGATTATATCTAAACATTATGGCCAATTATGGCCCATGAGAGCGGAAGAGTCCTGTGGAAATTTAGGAGGTGGGAGGACTGATACACTCAACCTGGTGGGTGGCTGCAGGCCCTCACTGCCAGAGTCAGGTGACAGTCAGCTTCTGTCACTTGAGAGACATTAAACACGACTTGTCCCTGCAGAAGTTTCCCACTGGCCAACACAGCACCTGCCATTCTCAACATTCCAAGACATTCCTTACAGCTGTGCTGAGGCTTCCAGAAATAGCCTGTGGATACGTGAATGTGCTTGCTGGGAGGAGAGGCATGTTAACTTATCGGTGTTGAGTATTTCTCATAGTCTCATTAACGCGGGTAGCTGTTCTGGTGTAAGGCACTGCATGTTGGGAGAGGGACGCACAACTCTTAAGACTGAACGGATTTGAGAGCCAGTAAAAGTTCTTTTTTTTTTTTTTTTTTTTGAGACAGAGTCTCACTGTGTTGCCCGGGCTAGAGTGCCGTGGCGTCAGCCTAGCTCACAGCAACCTCAAACTCCTGGCTCAAGCAATCCTCCTGCCTCAGCCTCTCGAGTAGCTGGGACTACAGGCATGTACCACCATGCCTGGCTAATTTTTTCTACATATTTTTAGTTGGTCAACTAATTTATTTCTACTTTTTAGTAGAGACGGGGTCTCGCTCTTGCTCAGGCTGGTTTTGAACTCCTGACCTTGAGCGATCCACCCACCTCGGCCTCCCAGAGTGCTAGGATTACAGGCGTGAGTCACCATGCCCGGCCGAGAGCCAGTAAAAGTTCTGACGTTGAGGCGCTAGCGAGGAAGGTTAGCCCAGTTTGCCCAGTGGAGTCGTCATGAATCCAAGTGGAAACTGAGGCAAGAATGGGGATAAGGGGGATGTCTGAGTACTGGCCTGGCTTCTTTCCAAGTTCCTAATACTTCCTCAGACTGCTCCTCTCTTAAGGCACAGTTAGAAGAGTGAGGTGAAAGTAGTTTCAAAACTGCTTGTTGCCACAAATGAGTTCCATTCAACACCCATCTCAATAGTAATTTCTAATTCTAAGCTATATATTCATTCCGCTTCAGCAAGTTTAAAAGTTTTACTCATCTAAGTAGATATCATGCTAATACAGGTCCAAAATTCCTTCTGTGCCATTCTGAAATTCAAAAATCTCCAACATTTTTTGTCAACCTGCTTGCTAGCAAAACTCCATCTGATCTGAAATGAGGCTAATTACGGTCCTCATTTATCCCACTTAGTGTGAATATTAATACATTTTGCTGCAAAAATATTAATGTATTTGTAGGTTGCAGCCCCAGACCCCGCTGGGTGTATTACATAATATACAGCAGAGTCACTGTGGTGATTTTCTAAACTCTAAAAAATTTTGAATTCTGAAACACATACGGTCTCAAATAAGTGAATACAAACCTATCGTGTCAGTAACCTCTTTTAGAAATGTTCGTCGATCTAAGCGTTAAACGTCACACACATTAGAATGGCCATTATTTAAAACAAACAAACAAAAAAATAACTAATGTTGGCAAGGATGTGGAGAAATTGGAACCCTGTGCTCTGCTGGTGGGAATGTAAAATGGTGCAGTGGCTGGAGAAAACAGTCTGGCAGTTCCTCAGAAGATTAAAAATGGAATTATCATACGATCTAGCAATTGCACTTCTCGATATATATACTCAAAATACACCCAGGCAAGGACTTGAGCAGATATTTGTACACCTCTGTCCATAGCGGCATTATTCATAGTAGCCAAAAGGTGCAAAGTGTTGATTGATGGATGGATGGATAAACAGACGTGGTATACACAGACAACGGGAACATTATTCAGCCTGAAAAAGGAAGAAAATTCTGACACATGCTACAACATGGAAGAACCTTGAGGACATGACGCCAAGTGAAATGAGTTACAGAAGGACAAATATGATACGATTCCACTTATATAAAGTACCCAGAGCGGTGAAATTCACAGAGATAGAAAGTGGAATGGTGGTTTCCAGGGACTGTGGGGAAAGGGAGGAGGGAAAACAGATTTTCAGTTAGGAAGATGAAAAAGTTCTGCGGGCGGATGGGGGTGACGGTTGCACAGCGGTGTGAATGCACGTAACACTGCAGACCTGTGCACCCTAAAATGGTTAAAACGGTAAATTTTATGTTTGGTATATTTGCCCACAATTTTTAAAATATGAGTTTTAAGTACTACTTTTTTAAACTTATTGCTATAAATTGCTTTTTTCCTTTTCCATTTTTCCTGGAGGAAAGTGGTATTACTCAAAGCATACTGTGACCTTACGCTTTAGGTAGATTTATAAATTCTTGAAGACTGTTAAGCTAGAGTTGTCTGAGGCATCAGGAAGTGCATGAGATCAGACACTGAGATAGGGTCCAAGGCACACGAACCGCGTATGAAGGATGACCCGGAGCACCTGCGATCTCTCTGGGCCCCACAGTGTGACCATGGGCAAACCAGGTAGCTACTTTATATAATTACTCACCATGTGATTCTAATGTATTCTTATGAAAATTAAGTTGTTAACATGGCTCCGCCAAATGCTAAATGCCAAATTTCCGCCAAATGCCAAACCTGTTCCTTAGTAGTGGCTGACAGCAGCTGAATCTGGAGTTTCAAAGCCCAAGTTCATGCACAGAAGAACGATGTGTGTGGCTCTCCTCCAGCTGGAGAACGTGAGGCAGGAAATGGTTTGGGAACTCTCTTGGAGAACGCACAGCTCCTGGGTTGCAGCAGTGCACAGAAGCTAAACTCTTTGACTTGGCCTCGTAACTCACTGGCAGGAGTTCCCCACACCCATCCTTTCTTGATTACAAACTGCAGAGTGGTTAGGAAAAAAGACCCATGAGCCAGTGTTCAGGGCTGCCGAGTTATGGACCAACAACATGCCCCCTTCCTGCTATTTGGAGCCATCTCTGCCTAAAAACATTTTGCCACTTGCAGGAGGTTCACGGAGCTTCCTCTGCCCCAAGACACTCAGGAAAACTTCATGGAGTCCCCTGTCCCCACGTACGCCCGAGAAGGGAGGTAAGCATTTTAGAATGCCAGGTTTGACAGCTGCCAGTTCTTAGAATTCCCACCTTCCCAAGGTGTTTGGCTTGGTATACGTTGGATATTTTACAGTCCTTTAAAATACAGCTAGAGTGCTTTGGGACATATTCCACAATCCGACCAAGACAATATTGTCCTTCAGACCTTGGGCCACTGGCTTCGACGTCATCATGCATCATTTCACCCTCCTTCCATCTGCTCGGACTTATCCACTCATACCTCGCTGTTTTCTTTGGTTAGCCAGTCTACACAGTGGTTGGTGAGAGTGACTGATCTATTTTCTAGATTTTTCTACTTTTCCTATTTCTTACAATTTACTGTATTTACCTCCTGGCCTTGGGAAGGATTTCCTTGGGGACATAATATTTTTGTGAGGATCAGGTGTCTTGAAAAACAGCAGAGGCTCCCTGCAAAAGCCATGTTTCCAAGGGGTCCAATTAATTTTGTTCTGCAGCCGGCTCTTTGATAGCCGGCTCCCAGAGGCATTTTAAAGAAAGGACACACTGACAGCTAAACACTGGCTTACAAGGACCAAAATCGAAATAGAAAAGTTGTGGGTTTTTTGGCCAGTTTTATTGGGGGGAGGGAGAAGTCTGGAAATGACCGACTCAAGAACCCTGAAGACTCTGGAAATAATTTATGTCCCATCAGATAACCCAGTGCCGGTGGGGCTTGGCTCTCAGACCGTCTTTCATTTTTCCTGCCCCATCTCATTGTCTCTCAGACTTTCCTTTCCTTTTTAATCCCTATCAGTTTAGAAAAAGAGTCTCCGTAAAAAGAAAAACAATTCCCAAAGAAGTTATCGATGAGGCCGTTTCACCTGGCTATGTTCTTAAAAAACAAGAATCTGCCTTTATAAGAGCAGAAAGGTAAGAGCCTATCTGAACACCATTAGGGCTTTATTTTTTCTCCTGCTGCCTGACAAAGTTCTAACCCATATGTGCTGACCATATAAAAGTTTTATTTCCTTCAGAGCCCATGCTTTCCTGCCTCCCATCTAATCATTCTTTCCTAGCTCCCGTGTAGACAGCTCATTCCGGCCACTGACTGCCCAGAACGCCCTTCCTGGGAATGACTGATGACTGCAAATGTCCTCCTACGGCCTCTAGGTTCACCCTGGGAACTTTGGGAGGCCTAGATTTGTAACCTGAACCACGACTCTTTAATTTTTTTTCCCTTTGGCCTTCTAGATTATTATCGATTTTCCTCTGTAACTTACTCGCTTCCTTTCAATTCCTATTTGTCTGAGTTGAGGCAGAGTGTGGCTGTATCTTCTCCCATTTACTCAGGTAAGTGAAAAATGGGAGGGCTGGAAGTTACACCTGCAGGCTCACTTTCCTGCCGGTCATTGAAGACGACTAGGCTGCCTTTCTCAGGTGATAGACACTGCCGAGAACGCCAAGAAAACCCCTCCATCAGCTCTTCTGATTAGTAGGATGTAATTCTGAGGACTAACTGCTATGGACTGAATGTCTGTGTGTCTCCCAAACCCTAATTCCCAATGTGACAGTACTTGGAGGTGGGTGGCTTTTGGGAGGTCATTAGGGTTTAATAAGGTCATGAGATTGGATTGGATGGAATTCCCAAGATGGGATAGGTGCCCTTATAAGAGGGAGGGACCAGATGGGCTTGGTGGCTCACGCCTGTAATCCTAGTACTCTGGGAGGCCGAGGTGGGCGGATCGTTTGAGCTCAGGAGTTCAAGACCAGCCTGAGCAAGAGCAAGACCCTGTCTCTACCAAAAATAAAAAAAAATTAGCTGGGCATGGTGGCACATGCCTGTAGTCCCAGCTACTCAGGAGGCTGAGGCAGGAGGATCGCTTGAGCCCAAGAGTTTGAGGTTGCTGTGAGCTAGGCTGACACCACGGCATTCTAGCCAGGGAAACAGAGTGAGACTCTGTCTCAAAAAAAAAAAATAGAGAGGAAGGGACCAGAGCCTTCTCTTTCTCTGCCTACTGAGGATATAGCAATGTAAGCAGCTGTCTACAACCCAGGAAGAGCCCTCACAAGAACCCAACCTGCTGGCACCCTGATCTAGGACTATGAGAAATAGATTTCTGTTGTTTCAGCTGCTCTTTCTATGGCATTTTTGTTATAGCACCCAGAGCTGACTAAGACATTGATTGAATCAAATACTGACCAAGGATTCAAAGTATTGACCCTTGCCACTCATCACAGTGGTCATGTGAGACCAGAGGTCTGTGTGGATGACTCCCTGCACAGTGACCA
This sequence comes from Lepilemur ruficaudatus, assembly GCA_963574885.1. Lineage (NCBI taxonomy): Eukaryota > Metazoa > Chordata > Mammalia > Primates > Lepilemuridae > Lepilemur > Lepilemur ruficaudatus. Next base: position 67,628 of record CAUYRT010065681.1, read on the forward strand.
TTGTGCTGTATTCCCAACTTAGAATTCTCCCTGGGCACACGAGTAAAGCCTCAGCAATTCACTGTTGAGATGACACCACACATCTCAGGATAGCCAGGATAGCCCTGGCTATCCTCACTAGGCGACATTACTCTGAGCCAGGTGACCTCCCAGGCCATATGGCTGCTGTTGCTTTTATTATAAGAAAAACCTCATTAAAGGAAACATCAAGGATATCTGTGAAGACAAAGAGAAAACAAAAAATCATAACATTCTCCCTGAGGCTTGGGTGTGGACTGAAAAAGGGATTGTCTTACCTGTTAACAGGGCCTGAAAGTAGGGCTGCCAGATATAAAACTGGACTTCTGGCTAAATCTGAATTTGAGATAAACAACAAATCTTTTAAGTATAGGTATGTTCCCTTTGTTGTCTGGTGTTTTTATGTGCTAAATGTGGCAACTCTGCTTTAGAGCCTTCCTACTCAAAGTGTGGTCCCTGGATCAGCAATAATCAAGTTACCTGGAAGCTCGTTAGAAATGCAGAATCTCACTTGGGTTCCACCCCAGACTTACTTTCTTCATCATCCTGGGCTGCTACAACAGAAACAGAATAACTTGGGGGGCTTAAACAGCAAACATCTCTTTCTCACAGTTCTAGAGACTGGGTTTCCAACACCAAGATGCTGGCAGATCCTGTGTTTGGTGAGGGCTCTCTCCTTGGTTTGCAGAAGGCTGCCTTCTTTTTGTGTCCTCAAATGACAGAGAGAGAGAGATCATCTCTCTTGTGTCTGTTCTTATAAGGGCACTAATCCCATTTATGAGGACTCCACTCTCAAGACTTAATTACTTACAAAAGGCCCCACCTCCAAAGACCATCAGATTTGGGATTAGGATTTCAACATAGGAATTTTGGGGGGACATAAGCATTCAGTCCATAGCACTTGCTGAATCAGAGTCTGCATTTTAAATACACTAAAGTTTGGGAAGTACTGTTTCAGGATTTATGAACTATTTTCATAGACATTATCTCATTGACCTTCACGTTGTCCCAGGAGGTTGGCAGGGAAAGAGAAAGTAGGGAAGATGTTCTCTTGACCACCTTGTCTTGTTGTCAGATGAGGATTTAAATGCTGACAGGGTCATCAGGCACACCTGCAATTTTCTCCCAACAAAGGGCACAGGCCCTCCTACCCCACTTCCTGTTTTCCGAACTGTCTAGCTATAGAGGCAGAGTGAGATCTGTCAGAGGTGGGTGAGGGTGGAGTTAGTGGGGGGAGCTTGAGGACAAATGTGGCTTCAGGGAGCCACTGCTCACACACCCTGACCATGGCGTCAACACTGCAGACTCCACCCTGTGACCGCTGCAGCAGCCGCGTCTCTGTGTATCCGCTTCTCTTTCAAGTCATCATCGATTTCAACAGGTGCTGTTAATTTAATAACAGCTTTTGGGGAAAATAAGATAATGTACATGGAGTACATGGACATATCCACTGTAAGAGGCATTTTGATTTCAGGATCGTGAAAAATTGACAGAGGTATGTTTCTGAATCAAGGAAGTGTGGTAGACCTGGTGCGGTGGCTCACATCTGTAATCCTAGCACTCTGGGAGGCCGGGACGGGCGGATCGCTCAGGGTCAGGAGTTCGAAACCAGCCTGAGCAAGAGTGAGACCCCATCTCTACTAAAAATAGAAAGAAATTAATTGGCCAACAAAGAATATATAGAAAAAAATTAGCCGGGCATGGTGGCGTGTGCCTGTAGTCCCAGCTACTCGGGAGGCTGAGGCAGAAGGATTGCCTGAGCTCAGGAGTTTGAGGTTGCTGTGAGCTAGGCTGATGCCACGGCACTCTAGCTGGGGCAACAGAGTGAGACTCTGTCTCAAAAAAAAAGGAAGTATGGTAAAGAGCTATGGAGTAGGATTCAGAAAGTAATCAGGAAAAATATGGGTAGTGGAAGACACGTTTGATCAAACACTTAGGACACAAGGCCCAGGAGTGGGTGCAAACAGAAGAATGTGGCTCAAGGAGTCTGACGGATAAAGCACAAAGAGAGGCAGTAATGTCTGGTCTATTGGAGACCCCATCACTCAAGTTTGAGTTTATAAACTCCAAGCATGACAGTCCCTGTC
>CAUYRT010065682.1:0-10045 GCA_963574885.1 Lepilemur ruficaudatus
CTCTCCTTTCAGCCTCCTGGCTAAGAACAGTGCTTTTCTCTATGGCCCTGTGTGGCATGCCCCCTCCTCCCAAGAAATGTAATAAACATCTTCCTTCAATGGCACTGGCCTCTGTGTCATCACTTGGTTACTTCCATAAACCAAAATCCCATCGGTACAACTGAGATACTTGGCAACAGAACTTTTCTAGTAGAAACTAAAGTATATAATCCAGATGTTACCAAACTGACGTTAGCACTGAGAGTCTTGGGAATCACATTTCATCAGCAGCATGGTCTTTTAAAATTTCCTAAAAGTTACCTCACTGAAGTCAGACAATTTATACTCCAACCTCAGGTGAAAAACCCAAAAATTCGTTTTTTTTCCTTACCAGTAATTTGAGATTAATCAAAAAAGGTAATTAGTACAACTACATTCCAGATGCTCTGTAAACACCTATTTGTTTATAAGTGCAACTTATGTGTAGTAAGTAATATTGCAATTAAACCTCACCAGAGTTTACGACACATCTATTTAGGGCACCAAGAATGTATATCCTCTGGGCTAGCACAGACTTCTGAGGAATTCCTGGATACCCCTGACTCGTTAACTTTCCATATTTTCATCAAAGACCTGTCTTTAGTTAGTTCAGTAACTTCCCAAGTATTCTGAATTCATGAACAAAGGTTACTCTCCACTCCTCCACTCGCCAACTCTTCTGCAAAAAGGCTCAAGAATTCGTAGAATCAGAATTATTGCGGATTCACATAAACTTTCAGTTGCCTCTAGTGCAGAAATTAGGTATACAGCCCAATATTATAACCGTAATCCTATTGATCAAGAGAGTGTTTGAAATTTGACTATATTTTTAATACTCCCTATTAAAAGAACCCAAGAATACAAACTGTCAGCTCTAAAAATAAGACGATAGGCAACATATGCTTGCATTTATTTTGAGTGCAAGCATAGGAATCTAACTCTTCAAATTACTAAACCCTTTGACAAAAGTTACTCAGATTATACATCAAGTCCAAAAGGTTTTACTACTGACCTTATAAAACACAACGGGGTACAAGATATCCACAGATAGGATAAACTGCCCTTCTTCAATCACGTCCGTGGGATTTGCAGGCTTTTTTCCTATGGCATGTGACTTCTGAAAAAAAAGAAAGAGAACTTGAAATTAGACATTCTAACTCAGATAAGAGGCAGAGTGGAACAACAGCTATCAGCAAGGGCTTCAGTCCGACAGCTCTGGGTTTGATGCCTAATTCTACTTCAAGAAAATTGTCAAAACATCACTAAGCTTTGGTTTCATCTTCTGTAAGGGAAAAAAAGTACCAGAAAATATTTATTTTACAAAACTATTGCTGGGAATGTATATATAAAGCATCTAAGAAGATGGGTGGCACCAAATGCTTAGCAACTGATAATCAAACAGGAACAGGAACTAATGTTGGCATAGCAGTGGCATTTCCAGTTACTTTACACCAGAGAGTTAGAATGCAAATACAGATCTGTTTGGCTCTAAATCCCTTGTGCTTTTTACAACACCATCATATCCCTAACATATCATATTCCCTTTTATATGCTTATTAACTGTAAAATAGAGGCCACTAGGATGGAGTGGTTAAGATGTAAAATGTTTTAAAAGTAAGCACAGGCGATGTCACACAAAATGGCAGCGTAGGAAGGCCTGTGGCTCAGTCCCTCTAACGAAGCAACTACTAACCTGGAAAGACAACATTGGAATCCACTGGTGTGGAATTCTGGAACCACATGGGACACTTACAATAACCAGAGGAGTGCGTGATGAAGGGAGAGGCTGCTGATCTTTTATAAGCAAGCAGGGTATGTAAACCAACTATCACCCCCACGTTCCTCGCCCCACCGCAGATGAGCTACAACGTGAGTTCCTGGAGTAGCTGGCTGGTGCCAGGGCAGGCAGCAGAGACTCTGACCCTCCACAAATTGGAGGTTCTGTGTTTTGGTTGGTATGGTGATGCCCTGAGTGCCTGGCCCAGATGACTGTCTTGGGTTTGACCCTCCTGGCAGTACGAGCTTCCCCCAGCACCATCTATTGGAAGATTTAGAGAAAGGACAATTTATCCTTTTTTGTTTTTTTATGGAGCCATATATTTAAAGAAATCCTTGTCAGATCATTGACTGCAGAGATAATGGAATAGATATGTCAATGACCACTACACTAAAAGTAATATACATGTTGCAAAAATAGTTTGGAAAAGTCACAGGCAACCTCAGCCTACAACAAGAAAAAACATACTCAGAATGTTCTCAGCAAAAACTTACAAAACACATGAAGGAGAAAAGTATGGCAGTCATAGGAAAACAGGAATTTGACAGGAACCAAACCTGAGGAAGCCCACACACTGAAATTACTAGTCAAAGATGTCAATTAATTGCTCCTACAGGCAAAAGCTAGATTCACACATGAATAAAAGCCCATTAAACAAACAAAAAAGGTGTTAAACCAACTGTCTTATACATGCTAAATGAGTACCTAAGAAATGTGTATAATCATTATGTACGAATTTTTAAAAACGTGTTCAATGAGCTAAAGGAAACCACAAGTTACTAAAGAAAATCTCAGTAAGACTAACAGCAGATTTCTCCATCAGAAACCAGGGAGACTAGAAACCAGTGAGATAACTGACTTGCTTATTTAGAGATGAGGTCTCACTGTGTAGCCCAGGCTGGCCTCGAACTCCTGGGCTCAGGTGATCTTCCTGCCTCAGCCTCTAAAGCAGCTGGTAGTGTAAGCACACACTATCGTACCCAGCTTTTTCTTAATTTTGATTTTTTGGATGACATATTTAAAGCCATGAAAGAAAAAACTATCAGTCCAAAATTCTATATCTGACAAAACTAACCTTCAGGAACGAAGAAGAAATTAAGATTTTTCAGACAAACAAAAGCTGAGGACGTTCATTACCAGTAGACCTGACATATAAGAAATGTTAAAGAGAGTTTTTCTGGCTGAAAAGAAAGACTAGACAGTTACTTGAAGTTGAAGTACTTCTTCTTACTTGAAAAAGAAATAAAGGGCTGGGAGCAGTGGCTCATGCCTGTAATCCTAGCAGTCTGAGAGGCCAAGGCAGGAGGATTGCTTGAGGTCAGGAGTTCCATAACAGCCTGAGCAATAGTGAGACCCCATCTCTACAAAATACAGAAAAATTAGCCGGGCATGCTGGTGTGCCTATAGCCCCAGCTACTTGGAAGGCTGAGGCAGATGGATTGCTTGAGCCCAGGAATTTAAGAGGTTGCAGTGAGCTATGATGATGCCACTGTACTCTAGCAGAGCCAAAAGAACGAGACTCTTGTCTTCAAAAAAGAAAAAAAGAAAAGAAAAGAAATAAAGAACATTGGTAAAGGTAACTACATAGGTAAATACTGAAGACAGTATTACTGTATTTTTGGTTTGTAACTCCTCTATTTTTCCTGTGTGATTCCAAAATAAATGGATTAAACAATATTTATAAATTTATAAAGATATAATCTGTGACAATAACAATGTAAAAAGGGAGAGACAAAATGTAGGAACAGACTGTTTGTATAGTATGGAAACAAAATTGGTACAGATATTCGACTTACAATAGGGTTATGCTCCAATAAAACCACCATGAATCAAAAATATTGCAAGTTGAAATGCATTTACTACCCTGATAAATCCATCATAAAGTTAAAAAATCGTAAGGGGAACCATTGTAAGTTGTGGACTATCTGTATTATTAAAGTAGGCTAGCCTGAGCAACATACGGAGACCCCATCTCTATAAAAACTAAAAAAAATTAGCGAGGCATGGTGGCATGTGCTTGTAGCACTAGCTACTTACTTACTTGGGAGGCTGGGGTCAGAGGATTGCTTGAGCGCTGGAATTCAAGGTTACAGTGAGCTATGATCACACCATTGCACTGCAGCCTGGGTGACAGAGCGAGACCCTGTTTCAAAAATCAAAACCAAAAAAGGAGGTTGTTATAAGATTGAATTATAATCCCTAAGATAACCACTAGGAAAACACCTAGAATATATACAGAAAAGGAAAAAAGAGGGAAACTGGTACAACACAAAAATCCAACTACTGCATATATAAAATAAGGCAATAACAGGGGAATTGAGGAATAAAAAAATGTAAGACATATAAATCGCTAAACAGCAAAAGAAAACCCTTCCTTATCAGTAATTACTTTAAATGTAAATGAATTAAACTCACTCATTAAAAAGGAAAATTGGCAAATTGGATTAAAAAATATCCTGAGCCACTGTGCTGTCTATAAAAGACTCACTTTTCATAGAAAGACACAAACAAGTTGAAAGTAAAAGGATGAAAAAAGATATGCCATGCAAATAGTAACCAAAAGAAAGCTGAAATGGCTACACTATTGTCAGACCAAATATACTGAGTCAAAAACATTACAAGAAACAAAGTGCAGGGGCGCGTGCCTGTAGTCCCAGCTATGCAGGGTGCTTGAGTGGGAGGATCATTGGAGCCCAGGAGTGGAGGCCACCTGGTTAACACAGCAAGACCCTGTCTCTGAAAAAAATTTTTTAAAAAAGTCACAAGAGGCCAGGCGCGGTGGCTCACACCTGTAATTCTAGCACTCTGGGAGGCCAAGGCAGGCGGATCACCCAAGGTCAGGAGTTCGAAACCAGCCTGAGCAAGAGCAAGACCCCATCTCTACTACAAATAGAAAGAAATTAATTGGCCAACTAAAAATATATATATTAAAAAAAAAAATTAGCCGGGCATGGTGGCGCATGCCTGTAGTCCCGCTACTAGGGAGATTGAGGCAGTAGGATTACTTGAGCTCAGGAGTTTGACGTTGCTGTGAGTGAGGCTGACGCCCCGGCACTCTAGCCCGGGCGACAGAGTAAGACTTTGTCTCAAAAAAAAAAAAAAAAAAAAAGTCACATGAGACAAACAAGGACATTATATACTGATGAAAGGTACCACCCAGCATACATTATACAGATGTATACAGATATACATTACAAAACTGACATGTAGCCAACAATAAAACCCTAAAATCTATGAAGCAAAAACAGAACTGAAGAAAGAAACAGAGTTCTACAATAATAGTTGGAGACTTTAACATCCCACTTTCAATAATGGGTAGAACAACCAGACAGCAGATTAACAAGGAAACAGAAGACTTGAACACCAGTATAAAACAATTAGACCTAACAGACATATACAGAACTCTCCATCCAACAATAGCTGAATACAGATTCTTCTCTTCTGAAGTGCGTATGGACAAGTCTCCAGGACAGACCACCAAATCTTAAATTTTCAAAAACCAAAATCATAAAACATATCTTTTCTAATCACAAGTGAATAATACTAGAAATCAATAACAGAAGGAAAATTGGAAAATTCACAAATATGTGGAACTCAAACACACACTTAAAACAACCAATGGGTCAAAGAAAAAAAAAACACAAATGAAATCAGAAAATACTTTGAGACAAATGAAAATGAAAGCACAACATATGAACTTTAGGAGACACAGCAAAAGCAATGATAAGAAGGAAATTTATAGCTGTACATACCTACATTAAAAAAGAAGAACAATCTCACTCAGGAACCAAATCTCATTTAGAAAGTAAAAAGAAGAATAAACTAAATGTAATGCTAGCAGAAAAAATGAAATAATAAAAATTAAAGTGGAAATAAATAAAACAGAATAGAAAAACACTATCAATAAATCAATGAGAACATAAGTTGGTTCTTTGAAACCATCATCAAATGTGACAAACTTTTGCTGCATTAAGAAAAAAGAAAGAAGGCTCAAATTACCAAAAAATCAGAGATAAAAGTGGAGCCATTACTACTGACTTTACAGAAATAAAAAGAATTACAAAAGCATGGTATGGTGACTCACACCTCTAATCTTAGCATTCTGGGAGGCCCAGGCAGGCAGATTCCTTGAGCTCAGGAGCTAGAGACCAGCCTGAGCAAGCGCTGTCTACAAAAAACAGGAAAAAAAAAAAAAATAGCCAGGTATGGTGGCACGTGCCTGTAGCCCCAGGTACTCAAGAGGCTGAGGCAATAGGATGGCTTGAGCCCAGGAGTTGGAGGTTACAGTGAGGCAATAGGATGGCTTGAGCCCAGGAGTTGGAGGTTACAGTGAGCTACAATGACGCAATGCACTCTACTCAGGCAACAGAACGAGACTGTCTCCAAGAGAAAAAAAAAAGGAATTATAAGAGAAAACTATGAACTACTGTACGCCAATAAACTGGATAACCTAGATAAAAAGGACAAATTCCTGGAAACACACAAACTGTCAAAACTGACTCAAGAAAAAATTCTTAAAAAACCTAAATAAACCTATCACAAGCAAGGAGATTAAATCATTAATAAAAAACCTTCCAACAAAGAGATGATTTCACTGGTGAATTCTACTGAACACTTAAAAAGGAATTAACATCAACGTTTTTCAAACTCTTTCAAAAATCTGAAAAGGAGTGAACACTTCCTAACTCATTCTATAAGGCCAGCATTATCCTGATACCACAGCCAGAAAAAAGACACCACAAGAAAAGAAAACAACAGGCCAAACAGCAGGAATGCAATAATCCTCAACAAAATACTAGCAAACCAAATTCAGCACCATATTGAAAGGATTATACACCACAACCAAGTGGGATTTATCCTTGGAATGCATGGGTAATTTAACATTAGCAGATCAGGCTGGGCATGCTGTCTCAGGTCTGCAATCCCTGCATTTTGGAGACCAAAGCAAGAGGATCACTTGAGACCAGGAGTCTGAGACCAGCCTGGGCAACCTAGTGAGGCCCTGTCTATAAAAACTAACAAACAAATAAACAAAATTAGCCAGATGGCATGCGCCTGTAGTCCCAGCTACTCCAGCTACTCCTACTCAGGAGGCAGAGGCAGGAGGATCACTTAAGCCCAGGAGTTCAAAGTTGCACTGAACTAAGATCACACCACTGTACTCCAGCCTGGGCAACAGAACAAGACACTGTCTCTTTAAAGAAAAAACAGCAAATCAATCAATGCATGCAATACACTACACCAACAGAATGATGGGAAAAAACCAGCCCCTATCTCAATTGATGCAGAAAAGTATTTGCAAAATCTAGCACCCTTTTGTGATAAAAACACTAAATAAACTACCAACAGAAGAGAACTTCCTCAACATGATAAAAGACCATAATGAAAAACCCACAGCTGACATCATACTCAACAGGGAGGACTGAAAACTTTTCCCCTAATATCAGCAACAAGATATGGATGTGTACTTCTGCTACTCTTACACAACATAGTACTGGAAATTCTAGACACAGCAAGAAAGGGAATAAGGGAGGGAGAACGGAGAGAGGGGAAAAGAAAAGAAGAAAGGAAAAAAAGAAGGGAGAAAGGGAGGGAAAGAGGGAGAGAGGAAGGGCAACCAAATTGGAAAGGAAGAAATTAAGTTATCTTTATTTGCAGAGGACATGCTCTTATACATGCAAAATCCTAAAGAATCCAAACACACACACACACACACACACACACACACACCCCAACCAATTAGAGCTAATAAACAAATTAAGCAAAGGTGCAGAATACAATATCAACACACAAAAATGAACTGTATTTCTATACACTAGCAATGAATGATCTGAAAAAGAAATTAAGAAAACAATTCCATTTACAACAACATCAAAAATAATAAAACACTTAGGGATAAATTTAATCAAAGAGGTGAAAGGGGTTGTACACTTAAAAACTACAAAACAAGCCAGGCACAGTGGTCAGTGCCTGCAATGTAGTGTCCCAGCTACTGGGGAGGCTGAGGCAGGAGTATTGCTTAAGCTCAGGAGTTCAAGACCAGCTTAGGCAACATAGTGAGACCCTGTCTCTACAATTAAAAAACTAAAATTTAAGGAAATAAAAAATAAAAACTACAGTTGCAGGGAGTGGGGTAAATATTGCTGAAAAAAATTAAATACCGAAATAAATGGAAAGACATCTCTTGTTCATGAATTGGAAGACTTAATATTGTTAAGATGTTGATACCCCCCAAAGTAATCTACAGATTCGATGTAATTCCCATCAAAGTCCCAATGGTGTTTTTTCCAGAAATAGAAAAACCTATCCTAAAATTTATACAGAATTTTGACAGACACCAAATAGTCAAACAATCTTGAAAAAGAAGAACAAAGTTGGAAGACTCACATTTCCTGATTTTAAAATTTACTACAAAGCCATAGCAATCAAAACAGTGCAGTTCTAGGATAAGGATATATAGACCAATGGAATAGAACGGAGGAACTTACATGATCAGTTGACTTTGGACGAATATGCTAAGACCATTTAATAGAGAAAGGATAGTCTGGGAAAAATAGATATCTATATGAAAAAGAATGAAGTCAAACCATTGCCTCATATATAAAAATTAACTCAAAGTAGATCAAAGATCTAAACCTATGCACTTAAGCTATAAACTCATAGAAGAAAGTAAAGGAGAAAATCTTCATGACACTGGATTTCACATTTTCTTAAGTATGACACCAAAACACAGATGACCAAAGAAAAAACAGACAAATCCAACTTCATCAAATTTAAAAACTTTAGATCATCAAAGAACATTATCAAGAAAGTAAAAAGACAATCCATAGAATAAGAGAAAATATCTTCAAATATGTATGGCAAGGGTCTAGTATCCAGAATATACAAAGAACTCTTACAATGAGACAAACAACCCAATTTAAAAATGAGCAAAAAACTTAAGTAGAACTTTTCCAAAGAAAATATACAAATGACCAAAAATCAAATGAAGAGATACTGAGCATGATCAGTTATTAGGGAAATACAAATCAAACCATAATGAGATACCACTTTACACCTATGAGGATGACCATTATAAAAAAAAAAAGCAAAACAGAAAATAAGTGTTGACAAGGATATGCAGAAATTAGAACTTTCAATGCTGAGGGTAAAGATGCTACGGAAAACAGTTTGGTGGTCCTTCAAAATTTAAAGCATAGAATCAACCATGTGAGCCAGCAATTCCACTCCTAGGTATATACCCCAAATAACTACAAATGAAGACTCAAACAGATACTTGCACACCAATTTTATCAGCAGTATTATTCATGACAGCCAAATGGTGGAAACTACCCAAATGTCCACCAACAGATGAATGAATAAACAAAATGTGCTATATCCAATACGATAAACTAATATTGAGCCATAAAAAGGCATGAAGTTCTAATGTTATAACATGGATGAAGCTATAAAATATTATGCTAAGTAAAAGAAGCCATACACAAAAGGACAAATATTGTATGATTCCACTTACATGAGGTATCTAGAATAGGTAACTTCACAGAGACAGAAAGTAGAATACAGGTTACCACAGACTGCAGGAGGGGATACTGGTGAGTTACTGCTTAATGGGTAGAGAATTTCTGTCTAGGAAGATTAAAAAGTTCTACAAATAGTGGTGACGGTTACACAGCTTTGCAAATTTACTTAATGCTGCTTAAACACTTAAAAATAGTTAAAATGGTAAATTTTATGTTACATAAATTTTACCACAAAAATAAAATCAGTGGGAGAGATGACAGATGCCATTATGCATTATTCAGTACCCAGTACAGTGGGCACACAGAAAGTTATGAACGCATCATGTTCTAACTCCTAATTCCTCAATATCAATACTCATCATCTCAAATTTTTCTTAGGGTTTTACACAAGAGAAAATGGATTAGGATTAAGAATGTCATTAAAGCAAAATCAGGAGCAGAACAAAAAGACCAGAAATAGGCTGATGACAAGGCATAAATTTAGCCTAATACTGAGAGAAAGACCAAACTCAGAGCAAAAATAAAGGCAGAGATGGGAAAGAGGCAAATATGCAGTCACCTGAGTTCCGTGTGTCCTTTTTCCTCACTGGTTCCCAGTCCCAGTGGAGTTTCTCTAGCTTGTTTCCAACTAAGCATATCCAACATCAAACTACCACTAAGTCTACACTAACACTCAGCCGAGGACAGTGTACTGTTTCATGAGAAAAGGGTGAAAAAGATGAGAATCTTA
>CAUYRT010065685.1:0-27975 GCA_963574885.1 Lepilemur ruficaudatus
TCTGAAGTACTTAAATCCCATTATTACATTTACTAAGTTCATCAAAATAGATCTGTCTTAGTCTGTTTTGTGTTGCTGTAAAGGAAATTCCTGAGGCTGGGTAATTTGTAAAGAAAAGAGGTTTATTTGCCTCACGGTTCTGCAGGATGCGTAAGAAACATGGCCCTAGCATCCATTTCTGGCAAGGGCCTCAGAAAGCTTCCACTCATGGCAGAAGGTAAAAGGGGAGCAGGCGTGTCACATGGTGAGAGAGGGAGAGAGCTGGACATGAAAGTGCCAGGCTCTTTTACACAACCAGCTCTTGGGCTAGGGAGAGAGTGGTAGTATACCAACAGAGAAGAGAGAACCAGCAAAGTCCCCATTACAGCTGGATATTATAAGCTCTATTCTCCACCTCCTTATCTATCATGGAAGCAATATTTAGATTGTTCAGTCCTTTGTTCAGAAAGCAAAAGCCAGAAGCTGCATAGCCTCATGGCTCTCATGGGAATCCTATACTTTGCCTGATCCTAATTAGGGGCATGACGTTTCTTTAAATTGAGGGATACATATAAAATGTACCATCTTAACCGTTTTTAAGTGTACTGTTCAGTGATATTAAGTACATTTACATTGTTGTGCAGCCATCACCACCATCCATCTCCGGAAACCCCAGTTGAATCTCTGTACCCATTAAATAATAGCTCCTCATTCCCTACTTGTTCCCAGCCCCTTGGAAACCACCATTCTACTTTCAGGCTCTATGAATTTGAATACTCTAGGTACCTCACTTAAGCGGAATCATATGATGTTTTTTCTTTTCTGTCTGGCTTATCTCACTGTATAATGTCATCAAAGTTTATTCATGCATGTTTCTCAAATATCTTTTCAATAGTTTTAAATAAACTAAAGTAATACCTTATGAGTTTGTATTGTACGAAACCAACTCCATTCAAAATCACCATACGCAGGTTAACATTTAAAAAAGTATACCTATATCCCATAAGTATACCGCTGTTCTTACTGATTATTCCAACTTAAATAAATTAATAGAGAATGGTAGAAGTTATGAAAAATAAAATTATATATATTTATGTATACATATAAAAACATCAGACTTTGGGCAAGAAAATTACAAATAGAATTCATAGTCCTGAAACTGATATTTTGAGACAAAAATATTAAGGAAAAAGTATTAGGGCAATTTTTTGGGCCAGTGTACATGCTTGCAGCCAAGTAGCATTTTAAAATCTACCTACAAGATCACTTTATTAGTATGTGATTATTTTTCCCATAAACAAGAACAATGTGTCTTATAAATTCACCCCTCCATGCTTAAACCAATAAACCAAGGTCTTATGAGCTAAGACACATTCTAGAGAGGCCATAAAGAGGTGACATTAGTTTGTCCTGTCTGCCATATGTGGTTTCTTTAGATATTTCCAACTGCTTGTCCAGTTGTAAATGTATGATTCAACTCTCAAAGAGTTGAACATATTTCTTTCCCAAGCTATACATCACTTTTAGTAGGTATGGCTACCACAGAATTAAGGGGGTTTTGCCAATACTCAAAAACTTTAGCAAATAATGTAGAAGAATAGAAACAAGGGTAAAAGCACCAAAGAGCTCAAAAGCATCAGCTCATGATTCAAACACCTTAATAATCACTCAACTCTATGAACTGCTACCTCTTAGACAAGATGTGAATCTAAATTGGCTAGCACTATTTGGAAGCCTAGGTTCTCAATGGATGTATTTCCCAAAGGATAGCAGCTTCCTAAATCTCCATATGAATGGTTACTCTAGATATTACTTCAAAAATGATTGTTGGTAATCCTCTTTTTAATCTGCTAACCATGTAGATCAACCTCTTTTTTTGAACATTAATCCAAAAGATTTTCAGTTTTATTTGACTATATTCTAATGTATATTAATTTTAATGCGTTTGTTTTCCAATTGCTTTTAAAATGCTGTAAGAAATACATCACACTTGACTGATAAAAAAAATGTATAAGAAATCCAATGGTTCCCTGACCAATTCTATAATGACTCCAAGTTCTACTTTCCAGAAACCACCATGACATTTCTTCAGTTTTAGTCTCTTTTTTTCTGGCTTTTTTATTATACATACGGCAAAAAAAAAAATACGTATAATGTTTGTCTTAGTCCATTTCATGCTGCTATAACAGAATACCACAGACTGAATAATTTATAAACAATAGACATTTATTTGGCTCACAGTTCTGGAGGCTACGAAGTCCAAGATTGAAGGGCTGCATCTGATGAGAACTCTCTTGCTGCATCATCCCATGACAGAAGGTAGAAGGGCAAGAGGGCACACTCAAGTAAGAGAGAGAAAGAGAGAAAGAAGGCAACCCAAACTCACCCTTTTATCAGGAACCCCACTACCGTGATAACTAACCCACTTCCCATAACCTGACGCCATTAATCTATTTATGAGGGCAGAGCGCTCATGACCTAATCACCTCTTAGAGATCCCACCTCTTGACCCTATTGCATTGGGGATTAAGTTTCCAACAAATGGACTTTGGGGGACACATTCACACCCTAGCACTGTCATACTCCATTCTTTTATTTTCTGCTATGATAGATAAGAATTTGGCTTTACTACATAATCTGCTCACCTCCTCTATTTTCCTAATAAAATATTTTTTAGCTTTTCTTGGTCATATCGATGCATGGTTCTACTACTCAGGAGGCTGAGGCAAAAGGATTGCCTGACCCAGGAGTTAAAAGCCAGACACTGTCTCTAAAAAAAAAAAAAAAAAAAAAAAAAAAAAAAAAAAAAGTGGTGGGGTTATTTTTTGTTTTTTATACTACCCCGGCGCCTTAGGCAAAAGTTTTGCCGTACCCCGTTTTTAAAACCCACAAACTGTCTAAAAAAAAAAAAAAAAAAAAAAAAAAAAAAAAAAAAAACTTAAAAAAAGTGGTCCTTATATTTTGTGAGTTTTTTTTTCCATTGTGTATTGATGAGCCAAGAACTATATTATGTTTCTATTCCAGTTTTTGTTCTTCCCAAAGTTTCTTGTCTTTCTCTTCTTTTTTTGTAATGGCCTCTTTGTAATAATCTTTTATTTTTTAAAGAGCTTATTTCTTGAAGCTTATTTCTTATTTCTTGAATTTTTGTTGTTCATCTCCAAATTCTTTGCTGCTTTGTGATGTAAAATGGTATTTGGAAAGCCTCCCCCTCCACCTTCCTATGCACCCAGGCTTGATTCAGGCACGCAATTATTAGTTTTGCCTAAAATTTATTAATATTTTAAAGTGAACATAGTTCCATACTGATAGTGGAATAGTATGTTGTGATCTATCAGTCAAGCACAGCTGTTAAGAGACAAGTGCAGAGTTAGGTAGACTTGGATTTGAATCTATTTCTGCCTCTTGCTAACCAACCAACCTTGAGAAATCAAGTCATTTAACCTCCCTAAGCTTCATTTCCCACACTTGTAAAATGAAGGTAATATTTCACGAAATTGTCAGGATTCTAGAAGAGAATAGCTGGCACACTTAACCCAGACAATGTTTGATGCCAGGAAATAGTCACTTCTTGTTAGCTACTATTGCTATTGCTGTCTAGTTTTCAAAGGGTTTCTTCCAATACCTTCTTATTTACTTATCCTAACTATTCTAAGAGCTATGCAAATCTAGAGTTATCTTCATTTTAGAAAAGAGGACTCAATTTCAGAGAGGCTGCCAGGGCCACATGACATGTCACACAGCAGAGGTGGGACTGGTATTCAAACCAGCGCAGCACAACATGCCCCAGTCTGTTCTCAGGATGTGGACTGCTTGGGCTTGAATCCCATGTTAGCTTCTTCCTACTTGGATGAACTCGGGGACATCCCTTAACCCCTCTGGGCCTCAGTTTCCATATCTGTGTAGCAGAAATAAAATAGTCCTCACAACATAAATTACTGTAAACAGAATATATGAGTTTATACATATAGAACAGTGTCTGATACACAATTAGTCCTAGATAAGTATAGTTTAAGTAACTTCTGTGGGTCCCTAATGAGGTGCAAGCTGTGTGACTCGAATAGTACTAGGTGCTGCTTCACTTGCCTGTGAAATTCTTTGAATCTCTGCTCACTATTCCTGCTCATAGAAACCTGAATTGAGAGATGCCTGTATCCAGGAGCTTTTAGACTAGGAATGTGCTTAAAACAGAATAACCTGCTAAGGTAAAGTCAGAGTTGGGCTGTCCCCTAAAAGCAGGTTGAGGGCTGAGGTAAGCATGAAGATGTCAGAGCAGAAACAAGGTATGGAAATTTGGAGGTCTGCATTGCCTTCAGTCTCTTCCAAAACTTCTAAGACTCACCTTTTACTGGACATATGGTGACCAAAACATCCATCGAAGCAATGTTTCCTCTGAGTTTTTCAAGAAACTTTCAGAATCAAGGATTCTGAGATCTGCTTACTATCTTCCTCTAGGAACTTGACTACACATTAGCATAAAGAAGACCTTGAAAATTCCCACGAAGGAAACTTATTTAATGTATTGTTTCGCAAACTTATTTGACTTAAGGAATCAATTCCGAATTCACCCTTCGTATTTGTCTTGCAAATAGCTGGTGTTCCCAGAGACACACTTTGGTTAATGCTGAGTCGAACTACAAGGGGAATGGTCACGTGTGTTTAATAATGAAACAAAGAGATGAGGAAATAGTTGACATTAATTCTTGAAATGCTTAATTTTTAACCTGTGGCAAACTTTCAGTACTGAAAGATACCTACCCAATTGTTAGATAGGCCTGCTGGAAGCTCAGGGGTGGAATGAGGTATGCCATGCCCTGGGTTTACATGGATGCTGAGCCACAAGGATCTTTCCTTCTATGTGAGAGGCTGTCTGGGCTCCCTGAAGCATTAGCAGACCCTGCTACTGGCCTCACCAGCTCAGTGACAGAATTTATTCTCAGCAAGGGTCTTTCTGAACAGACAGGAGATGACCCAAGAAACTTCCAGAATCTCATAGTTACTTTATTATAGCCCACCATCCCCACTAACAGAGTTCCCTAAGAAAGGCAGGATGGTGTATCTGGCAGAGAAGGTAAGTACAGAGCAGTAATACATTGCTCAGTGATCAAAAGTATGTGTTTTGAGGTTCTTAGTCTCCAGTTTTGCCAGTTTCTAACCTGGGCTCTGAGCATCTGTTTCCTCTTCTGTGAAATGGAGATGATAATAACACCTCCTCTGCAGAAAAGAGTTAATATAGCAAGCCTAAGACTGCATATCTTAGAAAACCTATTTGCAAGGTTGGCCCATGGTTGGCATCTGGGAAGTTGGATTTTAGAAAGACTCCCACCATTCCCTGAGAAGAATGGCTCACGGTACCTAAAATTGTTTATGCAAACAATATGGTTATGCTGCATTCCTGCTTTCCTTCTGGAGTCTGAAATTTAGTATGGACTAGGCAGAGGGTGCCTATCTGACCAGTACTTAATAAAATCCTCAGGCACTGAGTTTCTGATGTGTCATCCAAAAGACCACTGTGTCATCCAAAAGACCACTAGGATGGCTACATAGTAGAAGGGAGAGCTTTAGTGGCAATGTTGGATTTGCAAGCTAGGAAGAGAAAGTCTCCAGTGTGTACTGAAAGTGCTCTCTCTTAAAAGAGGAAAAGGGCAGGTTGGGTTTTTATGCCTTACAAGGTCTGTATTACACAATACAGTCATGCATACTCAGCAGGTTTGGGAGAAAAGCTATGCATATTTATGAGGGAAGCTGAGCATGTATGCAACAGATAAACATGTATGTAACATACATCCCATGCTCACTTTGGGACAGGGTTTTAGCATTAAAATGAGATGGGATTTGGTTTTTTACATCAAAAGGTGATCTATAGGACAAAAAGACAGTTTGTACGCAGCTTCTATAAGATGGCTGAAACTGCCTTAAGGTTTGTAAAAGCTTATCAGAAAAGAGTATTTGTAAGGCTGATCCTCTGTCCAATCAGGGTTGCAGATGTCTGGGTTGCAAATCAGCCTGAGAGATCCTATTGTTAGAGAGTTTAGCAAGAGTGTGGGTTTTTTTTGTACTCATAGGAATTTAGAAATTTGCCATGCCAGCCAGGCTCTGAACCCTCGACCTATAGGTAACTTGGTTCCCTTAACTTTAGAGTTCACCTTAGTTGATAAAGGGGTGTCTATTTTGGTCTCTCAGCTCACACCTGGTAGACAGCACCTTATATGTTGTCACAATTCAGTGCCAGGGAATTAATCACGTCCCGTGTGAGTTCACTAGGAGAGGGTCTTGAAAGCTTTTGCCTGGTTTCCTCTGGACTTGGCCCCATGTGCCTTTTCCCTTTGCTTATTTTGTCTTGTATCCTTTCACTGTACTAAATCACAGCTGTGATTATGACTGTATGCTGAGTCCTGTGAGTCCTAGCAAACTATCAAGCCTTGGGGGTGGTCTTAGGAAGCCCCAACACAGGGCTATCGTGAATGTGGGATCAGACACATTGAACACTTAGCACCTTACCACATAGTGACTAAGCATGGACATATCAGAGAGAAAAAATTTTCCACTAAGTAGATCTTCACTTCCCCACCAGTATCCCTGTGCTCCAAAGTGCTAAAAGGCACCAGGACCCTGTCTCTGTCTTTCACCTGAGTGTGGGCTTCTTCATTGATAACAGAGTAATGGCCACTGCCAATGGGATATCATTGTACATCTTGGAGATTCTGTCTCTCTGCGTCTGTGAGCTTTACAGGAATGTTGCTTTAGGATTTAGAAAGGTTTTTGTTTTCTTTTTAAGTTGCTTCCATAACTCTTTAACTGGCTGGACATGTAGAACTTATGTATTACCATTTAAATTACAGTCGCATAGTATCACAGGATGCAATGTAGGTAGATTAATTCAGCTGTGGGTTTCCTTTCCACAACTCCTTTATTTAAAAACAGGAACAGTATTAGTTCATTGATATTTCCTATTTTATATTCTCATTGAATGGCATAGCAACCATTGGGAAATTCACAATGAGGAAGGGTAACAGTAAGGCACTTCTATTCTGTTTCTAAAAATATTTGGCCTAGCATTTTCAGTGCTTGTTCAGGTCAAAAGAACTCTTCTCAAATGATTTTTTTGAAATAATGTCTATCTTGTTTTTTTTTTTTAATGGTCATAGCTAAAGCTTATTAAAATGTCAAGCAGACTCTGCCAACAAATGTCCAAATTATATTTTTGAATGTATGTTATTCTCACTAAATAATACTTAGAGATGGTGTATACAGCCACTTATTTGGTGTAATTTCCTGCTACTGAAAATGTTGCAGGCCTTCAACCAGATAGTGGTATCACAATCAAGGCTCCTTTGAATTAACAATTGCATAACAGCTAATATAGTTACCCAGATTAGATATTGTTACTTGAAACTTTGAAGCAGCTAAAATAGGAAGAGAAAAATGATGAGCACCTGAAGATGCAAGGTATGGGATGATAATCAGGTCTTTGCTATTACTTAGCTTTTTCTTTGCAGCAATTTACTCCAAAACAAAGCCATATATGGCCTTCTAGATCCTTAAGTGTGGCCTTTTGATTGAATCCAAATTTTATAGAACAAATCCTTTTATTAAAAGGGGTACAGCAGAGGAAGATGAAGCTTTTCTTGCCTCCTTTGGTGCTAAAAAAGAACAATCTTAAAATCAGAAGCCCACAGGTTCTCCACCCCTGGTAGAACACCAACCTTTTATTTGTGTACTTGATTCTATAAGTCAGCGCCTTTGGGTCCATTTCAGCTGGGTAGTGCTGCCTGTTTTGACAGGGCTCACTTACAATGGCAGCTCTGCTTCTGGGGCTTGGCTCATTGTTGGCAGGGAAGAGGGGTGACTGGGCTACTCGGCCTCTCGGCCTCCAGCAGGATAGCCTGGCCTTGTTCTCATGCTGACTGCAGGGTCCAAGAACAGAAAGAGTGCAAGCAGGTCTCGATGTGCAAGCACATTGTACGTTTGTGTCATATTTTCTTTTATCCCATATACAAGTCCAGAGTCTTGGGTGGAGAGGCCTACCCAAAGACTTGGACACCAGGAAGCATGAAACATTGTGTTCCATTCCTGCAGCGTCTATGGCAGCTGGGTTCCCTTACGTCATTGCACTTTGGCTTAGGTGTGCCAAAGTGTTTAAGATCAGCTGACCTATATTTATGAGCCTACTTGTACTTTAAAAATTTTTTAAAAAGTACTTTAAAAAAATTTTTTAATTATAATTATGTTTTTTAGGAGCAGTCAAGTCATCTTTCATCTGTTTTTCATTGTAGCCTTTCATTAGTTTTCCAAATTAGTCTGAAGTAATGGCCAGGATGAATGGGGATGGGTTTTGTTGGAGTCTGGGGAGTGAAGGCTGTGACTGATCTGAGCACTGTTGAGAGAATATTCATTAGACAGAGGATGGGATAGGAGCTTGAGAATGCTGGAAGGCAGCAAGGAAGACCCTGCTTGCCAAACAGGGATGAATGGTTAAAAGAAGAAAGGGAAGTTTTAATGGAGAATGAAGGGAGGTAGAGAAATAAAAAGGAGAGATCAAGGGAAGATGTTATTAATAATATCCATGGAGCTCTGACTCCATGTGCTGTTTACTGAATAAATGTACTGTTCAGGGTGATTTTGGTCCATCAGCAAATATTTCTTGATATGCAAATATTTCTACTGTATGCCAGGCATATGAACAAGCAGGCAGCATCCTTTCCCTTGAGGATCCTACATTCTGTAGGGAGTACAGACACCGATCACACCGTTACATGTAATTAATCAGTCACAAGTGGATGGAGGCTGTGAAGAACATACACATAGAACCGTAGGAGTGTATAACCCACCTATTCCAGTCCAAGGGCTGAGATAAGGCTTCCCCAACAAAGCAACATTTAAGCCAAAGCGTCATCTTTTATAATGCTCACAACAGTGTCGGAAGGATTCCCCAAATGATCATGATTGTCCTGTTCACAGAGAAGTAGATTCAGAGAGGAAAAAGCAATCACCTAAGATTACAGCAAATAGATGACCTATCTGGGACTCAGATCTTGGTTATCTGACATGTTTTCAATAGTGTAAAGCACACTTTGCCTATTTTACATATTCTCGAGAGAGATTCTGGTCAATGGATATGCTTTAACTAGGTAACCTAAGGTGTTCCAAACAAGTAAAACACATTGTACAAAATTCTAAATATATGGTGAAAAGTGAGTCTTCCTCCCTGCCTTTATGCCCCTGTTCTCTTCCGTGCAGGCTGTGTCAGTCAAGTTTCTTGTATGTTTGTCCAGAGGTGTAGTTAATACTTGCCGCACTTACTTTGTGCCAGATGCTTTTCTAAGTACTTTACAAATGTTCACTTGTTTAATTCTAATAATAAGCTTACATGGTGAATATCATTATTAACCCATTTTTCATGTAGACACATATTTTATTATTCCTCACAAATGTTTTCGATTTTAAGTACGTACCAAACTTTGAGATGCTTCTTCCTGTGTACTGGTCAGCTTTTGCTTTGATAATACTACATGATAAGCAAGTCCAGCATTTCACTGACTTCATTACGTACATTTATTTCTCACTTGTGAGTCAGCTATGGCTCAGCTGGGCTTGCCTGGTTCTTGGCTCTAGACTGGAGGTCAGGTTTGCATCTGCTTCATGCATCTCTCCTTCCAAGACTAGGGCGAGGAAGCATCATCTGCCCAAGAGATCTCATGACAAGTGGCAGGAGCAAAAGGGGAAAGTGGAAACACAAAATGCCTCCCAAAACCTCCACCCTGAACTGACCGTGTCTTCCATCCACAGTCCATTGGTCAAAGCAGGTCACTGAGCCAAGCCCAAAGCCAGTGGGGCAAGGAACTACACTCCACATGGCGAGTTCAAGGAGAGCACCAAAAATTCTGAATGAAATTATCGAATCTACAATACCGTGAAATACATCTAGATGAATAAGTGAAAAGATATAACTGTGAATGAATTAACAATAACTTTCCTATGGTCTTGTGCTGGCAAGATATAAACAGCTGCCTCTTTTCTGCTTACATTTTCCAGGTTTTTGCATCATGTTTGGGAAGAAAAAGAAAAAGATTGAAATATCTGGCCCATCCAACTTTGAACACAGGGTTCACACTGGGTTTGATCCGCAAGAACAGAAATTCACCGGCCTTCCCCAGCAGTGGCACAGCCTGTTAGCAGATACAGCCAACAGGCCGAAGCCCATGGTAGACCCTTCCTGCATCACACCCATCCAGCTGGCTCCCATGAAGGTATGATAAGGATTCTGTCTCTAGGTTGGCTTGAGAAGCGTGTTCTTATTTGATGCAGTGTACCATCTCTATGGGCAAGCTATCAAATGCCTAGCCATGTATTTTTTTAAACATCCAAAGATTGTCCACAATTATTCTTGAATGATTATAATGTTCACCATTTACTGTAAATTGCAGCACATGAAAAGCAACCTCAGCTTTTAGATGGGAGATTTTTTTAAAAGCAGACATAAAATGTAGTCACAAAATAGGAAATATTTATTTCTACTTTAAATGGTGTTTTTGCCAATCTTTATATTGATGAATATTTTCCATTCCCTCTGGTTAATATTAATAATGGTCTGTGATCAATATTATACAACTCTTCATGTGCTCTCAAAATATTTAAACATTTCTTTAATATAAAATTGAGTACTAACAGATTATCATTTTAATAATAAATGATATTTCTAAATATACATACATGTATATATACGTATACACACATACATGTTTTATATGTGTGTAATCAAATATACATGTATACATATATATCTTCAAATTTGTTTTTATAGCCTGAGAGAGAACTATTTCCAATAAAAATAAATAATTTGGATCCCAGAATCGGATATAATTTACCTTAAAGAAGTAGCTAGTAAATTTTGGACAAGAAGTGTTCATAAAAATAATTACATTAAAGCAGAAAGCAGACCCAATAAATTTCAGATATACCAACTTACTCAAAGAAAATCCAGACATTGCAGTTTCCTTCTGGACTTTAGAATGATAAGAATTCCATAGACTATCAGGCCATTTCCCAAAAGTTCTCTATGGGAGTTAAATATCACTGAAGCTTACCACCATGTTCTCCAACAGATCATTCCAGAGTTCTGTGATTGAGACAAAGCATGAAGTTCAGATTCTTCTTTTGTTCATTATATTAGTAGACATCTGTGCTATTTGAATACCTTATTCTGTGTTTACATGAATACTGCAAAAATTGTGTTTAAATAATATGGAAAGCAAAATTGGTCACATTTCTAAAGGATGCAAAGAAGGAACATAGCTGATAAATTATGGACAATGCTTATAAAATGTCACTTAAGTTGACTAAATTAGAACTGTAATTCCATTTTTCATACATAGTCTGGTTCTTCTATCTGGTATTGAACATGTGAGTCTGTTCTGCCCAAAAATCAATACAAAATCTTATAATCCTGCATTTTGTAAGTTTGATTTTCTGATAGGATTTTGACATTTTTCAGACCAGCTAAAATGTTAAGTGCCCAAAAGGTGGATATTTGAGAAGATAAATCTTTAGGGACAAAGGAGCTTCCAATATTAAAGAGATAAAGATTGATACTCAATAGAAACTGACTAAGCAACTCTACTAGCTAATATTAGGCAATATCCTACCATTGAACATAATTTTCTTCCTAAGAGAAAGCTAACATTTCACTAATGACCAAAAAATAGTGTGGGTGATATCTTTTAAAAAGTTGGAATTGGAAGGAATTTGCTTTTTTAGTTTTATTGTTTTTCCTATATACCAAGTTTTTACAAAACCCAAAAAACGGAATGAGCAGTGTGCCCAGAAAAATCCTCTTCTTTTGATCATCATAGTGAAAGAAAAAATCCCAAGTGAAACTAAGGCCTATTTTCTTACCCTGTAGTACCATTATTGTTATCTTATTATTAGATAAGAAACATTCTAGAAGGAGGCAGAGTCTTCGAGAAACATCCTAACTAAAGACCCAGGATATGTGCTGTCTTATTAGAGTGTGTTTACTATTTACACACTGTTTATAGAATATTGTTTATTTCATCGCGGTTTTTCACTTGTTCAGGTCCGAGCAGGTCCTGTTTGGCAGTAATGACAGAGGCTCCCACCTTAGTGGTAATCCACCATGCTCAGTGGACCCAGGACTTAGGGGGACCTTCCACCTCATTTCTCCCATCTCCTGAATGGACCAGCTCATTATCCTTTTCTCTCTGACAGAATTTATCAGTCCCAGTGATGGTTAGAGCAAAATTTCCTAACTTCTAAGTTCCTGAACCCTGTGATTCTCTTACTCACTTAAATATTTGTTATAGACTCTTAAATGCTACCTAGGTGATTACTGGAAAATACTTATCAAAGTATGGAACAAGTCCTGGATTTCTACAAATAGGACATCAGTCACAGTTTTGCCAGTGAGAAAAGTAAAATAAAATAAAAACAGACAAGGAGTGACAAAATAAGATCTAGCCAGATTGACTCTCCCCCATAAAGAGTAAAGTTTATCAGATGCATTTAACTGAAGGATACCAAAAAAAATCTAGTACCTCATGCTCTCACTAAACTCCTTTATTTTATTTTTCATGTGCTTACTTTCAGTAGATTCACTGAACTCCATGAGAGCTATCTTAGCTCTTTTTTTTTTTTTTTAATGATTGTTTGAACAGGGCCTGGTTAGTACTTGGAAGGGAGAGCCATCCTATCTTTCTCCAAACACTATGAGTGCAGTCAGCACTGTTGGCAGATGGTGGACAATACTGACCATCAAAAAGAATGCTGTTGATTCTACCAGTCTCTTAGAATAAGTAAAGTTTAAAGGTTTAAGGCGTCCGAGTACGCCATGCAGCTTGCATGATCCCACTTTTTGGAAATGCCGTCTCTGGAAAAACTTTACAAGTCACTTAAGAATGACATATTGTAAATCATGCAGAATATATCTCAGAAATCAGAACAATCCTTGAAATGAGAAGCAGTGAATGAATTGACAGGAAGTACTGAATAAATAGTTATGCAGGTTTCAAGCCATTTAGGCATAATTATTTAAGTTAAATAGAACCCACAGTTCTATTAAATAGTTTGGTCAAATTGTCCTTTAAGATGGACAAAGGAAAATGAGAAAAGAAATTATGACGTAAAAACAGTGCGTTGCCTCTTAAGTTGTGGCAAAGTGCTGGTCCTTGGGTATTTGTTAGCAAGCTTCAGGCAGGCTAGTTCTGAGTGGAAATCCACATCTGCAATCGACACATTTCTCTGCTTGGTTAGGATTTCAGCTGTGATTACCTATTGTACCTCATGCTCACCAGGACACACCTCTCCTATGAAGACTTATTCAGGTCAGTGTTTCTCAAACTACACAGTGAATCAAAACCACCTGAAGGGCTTGAGAAAACACAGACCTGCTGGGCTTCCTTTCAGGGTTTCTGATTCAGGAGAACTGGGATGGGATCCAAGAATTTGCATTTCTGTGAAGTTTCCAGGGGGTTCTGATGCTGCTGATCTGTGGACAACACTTTGAGAACCTTGATTTAAGTCGTTATAAATGAATTGATCTACATAAGGTATCATCAATATAAGTTTATACTGGCCAAGATTTCCAAAAAGTCAGAAATTTAACCAGAAGCCAGAAGTTAAGCTTGGACTTGTGTCAAATGTTAAAGTTCATGTGTCCAAGCTGAAGGTGTGTAGGCAAACCGAGATACTGTGAACACACAAAGGGGGAGGATCGCTTTAAAACATTTGGTAAATGTCTTTGAGAAACTCCTTTTTACATCTAACATCACTTTTTCCACAAGAGAATCATAAAGCAATATTATCAAAGTTCCTACTGAATGAAATGAGTTCTCTAAAGGGCAGGTTGTACCTAATAGGTATAGTGAACAATATTCAGGTGATGGGCACATTTATAGCCTTTACTAGGCATTGCTTTTGGTTTTTTGGTTTTTTGGAGGGGGAGCGGTTTATGAAAAAAGAAAGTCTTGTCTTTTCCAGTTGTTTAGTAATCTTCTAGTCTCTGCAACTTTCTCAAAGATCACGGAATACCTGAGCCCTTTTAGTGTATAGAATATAGTTTCTCTATGCCAACAATTTTGAAGTCTTTTAAAGGCTTCTATCCTATTCACCATCCCTTTTCTAACTCAGCCTTCAAAGCCTTTCTAAGGATCTTCTTCTTATCCATTCAAGATGGAAGAGTTTCAGAGAATACGAACTCAAAGCTGGCTCTGATGGGGTTTCCTTCATCTTAGACATCTTTAGTATTTTATTATCTTCCCAAGTTGAGGTTCTGTCTCTTCCTTTCTTCTGCGTCTGACTGTTGCATTAAAAAACCATTAAAATTCACAAAAAAACAGTGAAATCCAAGAGAGAGAAATCTTCAGATCTGGCCACCCCATTCTTGAAGACCACTGTTTTGTTTTCTCCCCTATTAAAGTTTATGTTGAAAGCTCATCAAAGAATGAGTCTGCCTTTCTCTTTTCATGATTCACAGTTTTGCATTAAGTTTTTAGAGCTGTGCCATTTTTCTTAGTTTTTTTGTTTGTGTGTCAGTGTGGGGGTTTTTTTGTTGTTTTTTGTTTGTTTGTTTTTGCATGGGATTCTCTTTCCTTGAATATTTTTTGAAATCTGCTTTCCTAATGTACAGGGCAATTCTTGCCCCCTTCACCGTCTGAGAGTTGTCATCAAGGAATTCAAACTTTGTATCAGATGTTTGCTATGCTCTTAGCTAGAGGAAACTCCCAGTGATTCTGAGAGCTGGGGCTGCCCATCATGACATCTCTGGCTCCCTCGCCTGTTTTGTGGCCTGTATCATGAGAGCCTCACACCAACCTTCAGCTAGGCTGAGTGGCTTCTGTCCTTTTGTTTTCATCCTGATGTTTTCCATTGAGTCCCCTCTTAAAGCTCATGGATTGGATGCCCCGTGATTTTCCTATCCTCTTAAGTCAACGTGGTTTTACCTCCCCCTTCTTTTAGATATGTTTCTATTAAAATATAATGTGGAGCAGAGATAGAAACATCTTTCTTACAACATGAAGTTCAATGCCTTGGTGTTCCCCCAGCTGGCCTCCTCTTTCCATTTCTAAGGTCCCATCTGGGTGAACATCAGGGCACTTCTCTGGAGGTAACCATGGAGCCAGGAGAAGACACCAGGAGGGGGATATATTCACAGGCAGAAGGAAGAGCAAGTGCAAAGACCCTGGAGCAGAAACAAGCTTGGGGAATTTAAAGACAAACAGATGATCTGTGGGGCTGGAGCGGAGTGTGTGGGGAGAGGGGATAGCTAAAGTCAGATGGGCAAGTTAGGGATTGGATGGTGGAGCTTGAGATTTGCAAAACCTCCATGCAGGAAGGACACAGGTCTCAGATCAAGCCATTGTTCTATGACAAAATGAATGAATTCATTTAAAGGTTAGATCCAATTTAAAGTATACCAGCTATACTGATCTGAGATGTAATCTTGCAGGTTCTAGGGGTATGTTAGTTAAATGGGTGAGAACAGTTTGAATGCAGGGGGTCTTTCCAACTAATTGATTGTCAAAAGACATTTAAGAAAAACAGAAACCGTCCTACAGAAGAAATAGTGTGCATGTTATAAACATAGTTAATTTCATGGAAAAGGAAAATTTAATTATAAAATGAAACCTATTAGGCAGATTACCTATTACATTGCCTTAATCTACTGAATTTAGGCAAGTGGGAGAATTTGGGGTGAATGTGATATTTTTGTTTCACAGTCTTTGTGGTAGCGGGATGGTTGAAAAGGCATATTGAAATTGGAAAGAGAGGTTCCAGAAAGTCATAGACATCAAGAAAGTTGTGAGAGTTCAAGTCTGTTGTCCTCACTGGCTTTGCAAGTGTAGAAATATTAGAAATAACTTTACCAAGGGATTTACAATCTGTCCTCCCCGCGAGGGCCATGGTTCTGAACAGCTCAACAGATACTGCTGCAGATTTTTTGCAGTGGTATTTTTGACAAGAGAGTTTTTAAAAATACAGAAGTTATTTATGACCAACTGATGGTTGAGTCTATTTCTAAATACCTCCTCTCATGGTTCAAAATGCCTTTCCCAGCATTACTATTATGACACAGTAGGCCTATCCCCACTGTGACTGCAGGGAAGAAGTGATAGAGTGGACCCCACACAGTGACAGAATGTATGCAGGAATCATGTGACTGTTTCAGCCCTACTCCCAAAGCAGAAGCTGATGTGAAGGTAAAGCAGGCTTCACGTCTATAGTAATCTGCAGTTTTTCTTGAGATATTTTAGGCAAGAGGCCTGAATGAAATTTAAAAAAAAATACAATTACCAAACACTGGATAGTGTTTTATGGAGTACAAAATGTTTAATATTCATTATTTTGTGGCATTCTTATAATAAAATGAATAGTTTTAACCCATTTGTATAGATGATGAAACCTTAACATGATTGATTTGTTCAAATTTACCCAATTTCTAAGTAAGTTGAACCTAGTTCTACTATCAGAGACCCAGCTGTGTTTGGTTGATCTAATCACTTTCTATCTTCCTCCTGTGCTCCTCTTCCCTAAAGGGTTAATGATTACTTTGTGTTGTCTCCCCCAAAGGATTTGCTATTGATAGGAGGACCATAGGAAAAAGACAGTAGTAATTCCAAAAAGAGAAACTTACATTGTAATATCATACAAGTAAGCGGGATGGTGGTATTTTTGAGCTGGAGAAATTTTCTGGTTTGCCTCCAGTAGCATAAGAAAGATTGATTGGCCTGGATATTGTTGGCAGAAAAAAAAATCATAATCAGAGATGTCAATGACCAATCAAGACCCTGTGTACCAGATGCTGTGTTCCATAGGTACTTCATGTACACCATCTCTGGCAGACTGAATTATTAAATTTGATTCTTCATGGCTTTCACCACAGCCTCATGAAGGGCTAAATACTTCCCCACCCCTTAAATTCAGTCTTGGCCATGTGACTTGCATGGCCAATGGGGTGATGTGAGCAAAGGCTTGTAATGGACAGCTCAGATTTCCCTGTGTGCTTTTGCCCTCATCAGAAGAACATGCCTTGGATGAGTCAGCAATTCCAGAAGAGTAGCACAGGTAGCAGAATCACCCCCAGATTGCCTGCATCCCTGAAACCTGAAGTAGAGCCACCCAGCCCCATCCTCGTGGTATGACCCTGAGTGTGGGGTGTTTGTTATGCAGCCTTACTGGACAACTGACTGATACACACTATCTCACTTAGCCCTCATGGCAGTCTTTTCAAATGGGTGGTAGTAACTCCGTCTTTAAGGTGAGGGAAGCAAGGCTTAGCAAGCTTAAAGAATTTGTTGAAGGTCCCATAGCTGATAACTGGAAGGCCCAGGATTCAAATCCCAAACCTATCTGACTCTAAAATCCATGTTTATTATAATCACCACACCACCCTGCCTCCTGATGATAGGGTATGTTCAGGCATGAAAAAGCATTACATGTGTAAATGATGCTAAGTCAAAAAAATTTTTGCTTCCTTCTTACCTTTCCATCTAGTAGATGATACAACTGAGATTCTGGGTACAGTGATTTTTCCCAGGTCCCAGAGCAACTTAAGGCCAGATATCGTTTCTATGGGTAAGGAGTGCTTTCAATTCAAGCATTTAGAAAGCCCAGATTTAGCTCATAAATTCTCACTCACTTGCAAATCTGACAAGGATATCATTTTAAATACCTACCTGACTATGATTCCCTATCATTACTGCTGTATGACTTTATTTTCTAGTTGTAGAGTACTCAGAGCGCTTTGCAGAATCTTTCATTATGCATGTAATCCACACAGGCTTCTCAAGTGAATTAGGCAGAATATTTAAACAGGAAATGTCAATGAAAGCATCTGCGAGAAGCAAATGCGCAAACCTTCAAATGTGTGCCACTCGCTGTCTCTTGACGATGGCCTCCGTGCTCCCTGCGCTAATCATATGTGAGGTCAAACAGCAAACCCCCCAGATCACAAGTGTGTCTCCAGACCTCTGTTGCTTTCCTATAGAGTGGCTTGCTCTGAACTCCTGACAGCTGAACTCATCAAATGAGAATGGTTGTGCTTTGATAACTGGAAAATTCTATATAAAGTGAAATGATATTCTCAGAAACACCTTATTTTCCCCAGCTCGTCTCTCCCAGCAGTGGTGACCTAACTGAAAATAACCCTTCTAAATCAAAAGAATAAAGCATGTGGCTTTCTGTGACTCCCACTCATGCTTAGAACTTGAAATATTTAATTTTATCTCTCATTTAGCATCTTATAGAAATTGAGACAGCTATAGCTTCTTTGGTGGAACCGTCAAATCCTATAGGTTTTGTTATTAGGGTTTTTATTGTTTGGTCATGTCATTTTAATAGAAACATTATACTGACTCTCTATACTAGTGATAAATATATTAAATATCATTTCAATCATTTCCAAGCAGCACATCACTGTTCAATTGACTGGATGCTACTGCTCTGCACCTGTAAGATTAAAGGTTTAATAAAAAAGACTGCATCCAGGATGGCGCTGGTCTAAGTGTTTGCTATAATCTCTCAATCCATCACCTTTTGAGAATCTTTGTATTCGATTTCTATTACTGCATGACAGATTACCACAAAGTTAATGGCTTAAAAGAACACATATTTATTAATATTATCACAGTTTCTGTAAGTTCAGAATCTAGACCTGGCTTCACTGAATCTTCTGTTCAAGGTCTCGCAGGACTGTGCTCAGGGGATCAGTGGGGCTTCATTCCCATCTGGAGATGCAACTGGACAAGAATCTACTTCCAAGATTATGTAGATTGTTGGCAGAATTCTCTTCTTTGCAGTTATAAGATGCATGATGCATGATTTGCTTCTTCAGGACCAGCAGGAAAGCAAGAGCTAGTCTCTTGGGGTTTATGTATATATCATAACATAATCATGGAAGTGATACCCCATCACCATTGCCATATAATGTAAGGTAACTATGGAAGTGATGTACCCATCACCTTTGCCATGTAACACAACATGGAAGTGACAACCTATCACCTTTGCCATATTAGAAGCAAGACACAGGTCCTGCTCACACTCATGGAGAGGGGATTACACAAGGCCATGAGCACCAGGAGGTGGGAGTCATTGAGGCGTCACCCCAGTTTCTGTCCACTCTGGTCCCCAATGTCCCTCCCACATGCAAAATGTGTTCACCCCAGCCCAAGAGTCCCAAAGTCTTATCCCGTAACAGCATCATCTCAAAGTCCAAACTCCCATCATCTAAATTGGGATCAGGTATTGATGGAGTGCTTGGGTGTAATCTATGAACTACAGCTGCTGGGGCACAGTTCCTCTCCATCTATGGATGTGTGAGACCAAAGAGACAAATTCTCTGCATCCAGCCTTCCCAACATATAATGGTGGGACAAGCAGAGGATAATGGGTATAAAAATTCTGGTTCAAAGTGGGAATAGGATAATGGCAAGGAGGTGGAAGGTAAAAAGGAATCACTGGAACCTCTGTGGCTGTCCTGGCAAATGTTGCGAGTTCCTTGATTAAATTTCAAAGCTTGGGAAGGGTCGTCTGTGGCTTAGGCTCCACGCTCTGAGTTATTGGTTCTACCCTTCTTTTTCATAAAAAGGTAGCAACTATTTGCTGCTGGAGTAGCTCTATCAGCCTGCTATCTACTGCCAGTAGAATTTGGGGGATCCAAACACTTCTTTATTTTGTACGCTCTGTGTCCCTTTCAAGCCCAGTTGGCCGTGTCCCTGTTGCAACAATTTCCTAAGAACTTTGTAGACTTTATACGGATTTCACTGAAGTTCACTCCATTAAATAAAGCCATATCCACAAATATTTTAAAGATAAACCTTCCTGTGCCTTGGCCTCTTGCTGAAAGACAATGCCCCTAAGCTTCCTAGAGTTTCTCTGGTTTGATTGAAAATATCCGTGGGGCACACTCTTAATTCCTTAAAAATGGCCCGTTGTGTGATTGCATGCTCTGACCCTTTGATGTTTCTGAGTTTTTCACAAAGGGTTGTCCAGTTATGTATCAGCTTTTCCCCTGGAGGATGCTTTCCAAAAAGTAAATCTCTTCATTTTAGCATCTTTGCTATATAGAGAGCATCAGAGTTTTTTATTTTTATTTTTTTGAACAAAGATTTTAATTTCTAATATATATAAATTTAGTCTAGTTTACAACATACTTTAATAAAATATTGATGTAAAGCAATTACTAACCTGTTGCTACAGTTTGAATGCGTCCCTTCCAAAATCCAGCTTTTGAAAGTTAATGGTCTGAGGGAGGAGTCCTCATGACCTAATCACCTCTTAAAGGGTACACCTGTTAATACTATCCTATAGAGCATTAACTTTCAACACTTGAATTTTGGAAGAGTTTTTTAAATCATCAGATTCTGATTCCTTTTTTGAAGGACAGTTGTCCCCTCAGTTTCTCTCTCTCTTCTCACATTTTACTATAAGCAGAAGGAAGAAACTGGGAGGAAGTAGGGGGCAGCAGTGAGGGGGCTTCAATATTTTTCCTGTAAATCTCTTTAGCTGTCCAGCCAAGTTTATCCCTTACAAGTTCTGCTTTCCACATAACAGCAGGAGACAATTTCACCAAGCTTTACATGACAAAGTCCCTCTTCCTTCCAGTTTCCAGTGACAGGTTTCTCACTTGCTTCTGATCTCACCGTCAGCACACTCAAAGTCCAAATTTCCATGGAGAATCTGTTCGTGGCAATTTAGGCTTTTTCTACCATGTTCTTCAAACTTCCTTCAGCCTCCACCCACTGTCTTGCTACGTAACCCTTTCCACGTTGTTATGGATTGAATTATATGCCTCCCAAAATTCATGTGCTGAAGCCCTAAACCCCAATGTGACTGTATGTAGAGATACGGACGTTAAAGAGGTAATTAAGATTCAATGAGGTCATAAGGGTAGGGCCCTAACCTAACAGGACTAGTGTCCTTGTAAGAAGAGGCAGAGACATCAAGGATATGTGCACAGAGAAAAGGCCATGTGGGCAGAAAGTGGCCACGGTGAGCCAAGGAGGGAGGCGTCAGATGAAACAGCCCTACTGTCACCTTGACCTCAGACTTCTGGCCTCCAGAACTGTGAGAAATAAATTTCCATTGGTTAAGCCACCAAGCCTGTGGTATTTTGTTATGGCAACCTGAGCAAACTAGTAGACTTTTAGGTATTTGTTATAGTAATACTCCATGTCCAGGCATCAAAATCTGTATTAGTTTTCTATTGCCTATGTGGCAAAATTACCATAAACCCAACAGGTTAAAATGACACACATTTGTTAATATCCTCACAGTTTCCACGGGTCAGGAGTCTGGTGCAGCTCACCTGTGTTGTCCATCCAGGCCTCACAGGCTGAAGTGAAGGTGTCGGCTGGGCTGCATTCCCCACTGCCTTCTTCTCCTGGGGTTCTTCTGGGGAAGGATCCACTTCCAAGCCCATTTAGGTTGTTGGCAAAATTTGTTTCCTTGTGACTCTGAGGGGATCGGGGACTGAGACCAGGCAGGAGGAGGAGAAGCCAGGAAAAGGTTGCTTAATAAATGGGCAACTCATGCAGGCAAGCAGGCTTAGTATTGGGAGGGAAACTCTGAGACCTTCCTAGCAAGGAACAAGGAAGCTGGGACATCTGTCCAACTCCAGTCCCTCACTGGTTGCGAGTTGCTCCCAGGAGTTAACCTCTGGCAACTCTACATTTGGCCAAGCTCTCCCTGGCAGCCTGAGCACACCTTCAGGTCCAAAGACTCAGGAAGTGTCCCCAGATGACCTCCAGGTGGGCTGAGAGGATAAAGGCACAGTGCTGATAGCAACTGCTATCAGTATTATATTGGCTCTCATTTCTTTATCATATTTTTATGGTGCATCTACTATATTCTGTGCAATGAAGCTCTAGGAAGAAAAACAATATTTGGTCCTCACTTCTGTAGAGTGCACAGCCTAGGGAGGAAGATAGACTTGGAAAGACCAAGGAAAATATAATAAATGTTATAATAGAGGTGTAAGCATTTTGTTATGAAAGCTTTGAAACAAAATGACTGTACCTCCTAGAAAATTTAGGGAAGGTATAATTTTGGATTTTATCAAAGAATATAGTCTTATATTCATACCTAATGAAAGGATCCCCCTATATAAGAACTTTACAAAGAGGCAGTGACAGTGTCTTGCTTAAGAGTCCTCTGCAGCCAGACTATCCAAGAAAAAAGCAAAATCTTGATTCTGCATATTCCAGCTGTATGGCCCTGTGCAAATTTCCCAACCTCTGTGTGCTTTAGTTTCCTCATCTGTTAAAAGTGAATATAATCACATACTACCGCATATTCAAGTGAGGATTGAATAGCTTAAAAATGTGAAATATTAGCAGTCATTAAATTTTAAAGAAAGAAACAAACCCAATTGTTGCACCTACAAAGTATAATGAAAATTACCTTTTTTTAAGGAGGAGGACAATATATTGAGTTTATTTTCTCTTGTGGTCAATAAAGCAAAGACAACACACACACACACACACACACACACACACACCTGTGTATATATGTCTCAGGCATTTTAATAATACTATTTGAAACAATTTTATAAGTAACTCTCTAAGTTATACAAAAATGAGAGTTCTCAGGAGTTTGCCAATTTGGACGGCAAAACACCCCAGATCTCTTTCACTCAGGGGTGCTTTTGAGTCTGACTTTCCTAAGGGCAGGTTTCTAATGATAGATTTCACCCTAAACCTACAGGCTGCTGAAGGCCATTTCTCCCACCAGCAAGCAGAGAAATGACTCTCTGGCAGCAGCATCTGACACAGGAGGGTCCTGCTTCCCGCCTCATCAGTCCGCTGCATCTTTGCTGGACGTGCCAGCTATTAGGCTAAGAAGCCCCACTAGCCGGAAACCCCAAGCCAAGTTCACTTCCTGAAGGCTGTAGGTGTGGGGAACAGGGGCATTCTTTAAACAGCACCAGGGAGAGATGCATGTAGAAACAGGTTTCTTCAGAATCTCCACGTCCTACAGCCAGATCCTACTCAGGTAGAGCATAAGGCTGGAGAAGTAGCCGAGTGTGATAAACCTTCTCCAGAAATGAAACCCTTCCATATGGTTAGCAGATATTTTTGTCCATAGAAGCAAATTTTCTCCTTTTGGGAGTCTTTCCTAAAACTCTTTAATTTTTTTCACCATATGAGAATAATACCCATCATAAAGAGTTTAGTAAAATTAGAAAACTATGGAGAAAAAAGACCTGTGTTTCCTCCACTGCCCACTGTTGAATTTTGAATTTCGGTGTAATTTTTCCCATCATGTTAACACACACGCACACTAAGAAGAGCAAGATCAGTGACAATATTTATGGAGTTTTGGTTTCATTTTTTTCACCTAATGCAGCGGTGGTTCCCAAACTCTCCTGGTTTGAGCTACAGTTAGTATCTCAGTGATTTTGTGACAGCCCCTCCTGGATGAAAAAAATAGTTAGCTATTCTATTTATTAAGTAGTTCAATCCAAACAACAAGTATGCCATAACAATGAATCAAACATCTAAATTAAAGTCTTTAAATACTTCTATTTCATTCTGAAACACTGATGAAATGTACAAGATTGTTGGACACTGCACGACTTCTTCAGCGTTGGGGCAAGGTTGAATATCACACCCTCATTTCCTGTTCCATATTGATTCTCACATAGAACTTGCTTTTTTGTTGTTGTTTTTGTCATGGCAACAGCCAGATACACAGTTTTTCATTTGATAATGTCGTCAAAAGGCATGCAGTTTAATCTTATCCTGAAAGTTGAACTACCTTAAGCCAGTGATTTAGAAAGTGTCTGACAGGTTAAATATTGCTTTTTCCTTAAAAATGTTAAAATATCCTACCATGCCCTTATGAGTGTGCTGCAAGTCCTCTGGGATACCTTGACATACAATTTGGGAGCTATGAACCTGAAGTCCCATTACATTGGCCGTAACATTATTTTTGGTGGCCACATCAGGATTCTATACACGTGCCATGATTTAAAAACCCTCCTATTGTTGGAAATTGATGTCGATTGATAGTTTATTTTTTGTTGATAAATTCATTGTCTCCAAAAGGGTAAGAAGTTCCATTCTTTTATGTAAAGGTGGAATTTTTGAATGCACAATTACTACCCATAGTTATTTGGCCTATTTATATTCATACCTTGCAGTTTCAGATCCTAATTAGCCCAATTAGCTGGTGGCACCTGCAGTCAAGAATGCTATGATTTTTCACCTTCCAAATGCTATGATCATGGTTTTGTCAGTGATTTGGTTTTACGAACAATGAGCCTAAAACAGGAAACTATTTTTTAACCCATCAGCTATGCATCAGATTCTCAACTTAATGAATAAAAATAAATCTAAGAAATGGACAAGACTGTAAATTAGTAACAACTGGAGAGAAATTAAACCTAGGAGAACACAGGAGAAACATGAAGACAGAGTTGGCCTGTGGCCCCAGTTACTCAGTAGGCTGAGGCAGGAGGGTCTCTTGAGCCCAGGAGTTCAAGACTGCAGTGAACTATGATCATGCCTATGAATAGCCACTGTACTCCAGCCTGGGCAACATAGCAAGACCCCATCTCCCCCACCCCCACCCCCAAACAAAGAAAAGAAAAAATGAAGACAAATTTAAATAATTGTGAAATTCAAGAAAGTCTAACTTTTGATAACTTCACACCAAAACCCTTGGCTCAGCACTGTGTCCTACCCCACTGGTGAGTGTGGCTCCGCAGAGGAAGCTATTGATGTGCCACCCAGCATTGTGGGTGTCTCCTTGCCATTGTGTTATAGGCAACAGTTCACGTTTGGAGTTAGATCTTCAATTAAAGGTAGATCCCACTGGATTATCATTTTCCCTACTTTAAAATAGATCTACCTGCCTTGTAAGGTTGTTATGTGGATCAAGTCAAACAAGAAAGAATGAACTTGAGGACAAAAGAGTTCTCTGCAAATATAAGGTACTGGTGGTGGTTGATGGTGAAGAGGACGTGGTTTAGGAGGCGGTAGAGGTGGTTGATGGTGGTAGCAGTGGTGGTAGCAATGATACCTTTCTAATCTTCATGAAAGGCTACATGTAGATGTAAAAGGCCCACATCTATTATATTTTATGCCCAGTTGTAAAGTTCAGTTGCTCACAAACCAATATCAGTATAGGGTGTGTGTTCCTTCCAAATTTGCTGAAACAGATTCATAATTTGTTTTCTTTCTGTAGGATATGACCGCCTCACTTGGTGGTACAAGAATGGAATTAATAGCAGTAATACATTTTAGTACACATCGCCTCATTTGAGTTTTACTATGTGAGGGTAGCTATTGTCATCCTTATTTTACAGATTGATGATCTGAGGTTCAGAGAATATAAAGGACTTGCCCACAGTCACACAGCTGTCAAATGGCAGAGCTGGGACATGCTCCTACCCAGCTCACAAGACTCCAAAACCAGGGTCTTTCCATGCACAAAGCTGTATTGAACATGGCTGCTAGCTACCCAGGGCACAGCAGCGTGAATATCATATTATATGACAGAGATGTAAGAAGAAAACATGAACCTTAATTTCAAGAAAACAGATACATTGGAAGAAACGTTTATCTCTCTAATATTCTACCCAATCCTGAACATTGCGTGACAAACCTTCCTGTAAGCACCTTCCAAAGGGTTCAAATTCTATTGTTTTCTAATTTATTCACCACATCAGTACCTTTGTTAGGTATTCAACATTCCATTTGTCCAGCATTTTTGACCACTCAGCATAGGCTAGACATGATGTCAGTGCTTGCTGAGATGTGAGATTGAGTACGTCAGTGACCAATATACTGATGACTAGCAGAGGTGAAAATTTTTATCAGATTGGACCAAACTTGAATTGTCCGATACAGTCCTCCTCTTCCTTATTTATTTTTATAGCAAAAATTCCACATCTGCCAAATTCTGGAAGAGATACATTTAAGTCCCTCCCTAGAATTGTGATTTTTAATATGTTTTCCTTGTAACATTTCTTCTCTAATGAAGCAGAGGCAGCATTGGATTAAAATTGTCTTCAGTATAAAACATACTATCACCCTACAGTGGGATTGTTGGGCCATAAGGCATATGGACCATTAAATTTAGTAAGTACTGCCAGATGGCTCTCCAAAACAAGGAAACCAGTGTACTTTCCACCTGGAGTTGCACATCTTACGTGCCTTGGCATCATAAACCTTTTTAATATTTGCAGTTCCTAGAAGGGTCTCATTGTGGTTTTTACTTTTTTTCTCTCATTTCTAATGTGTTTGAGCATCTCTTCATATCTTGTTAACTGTTGGACCACTCATCCTGTGAATTGCCTATCTGAATCCTTTGTCAACATTCCTGTCGCAAGAATTCTTCTTGCATTAGACAGAATTTAACTTTACATGCCCCTTTGTCTGATATTCGTAGTTTCAAACCTGATTTCTTTTTCTTTGAACTTAGATATCCCTGGCTAATGCTGTATTTTTCGTTGTACATATATCCGTAAGCATTTTGTTATAAACAATAGAGTTGAGTTGTTTGGTATTATGTCATTTTGTCTTCATTCAATCTGACATATATTGGAAGAATGCAGGACATTTGTATTTAGTGTCATTCCTGATCTACTTGATTTTATTGCTTCCATATTAATGCTTTGTTTCATGTACCTATTTATTTTCTCCTTTTCCTTATTCTCTCACTGATTTGATCGTGTTGTCTTTCATCTGTTTCTTTCCTTCTTAACTGGCAGATTCCACTGTTCCATCCCTTTAATGAATTCCCCCCTTTCTGTGGTCTTGTGATCAAATACCTTCTTTTTTACTATATGTTGTAAATGAATTCCCAACTCATTTATCCGATGAGATGCTCTACATCAAATTCAACATGTCCTCTCTATTCCCATTCCAGTAAGATGAGAAAAATTCCTCCCTTTCTCCACTCCTTGTGACCAAGAAATTTTGAAATACTTTTATTTCCCTAATACCTCCCAACTCCTAGATTTTGATAAACTCATATTTATAGCACTAAACTATTATTGGAAATTTTTTTGCATTCTATTTCAAAATCCCTTATTTAGCAATTTTATAACACATCATTCCTAGACAGTTTTACTTCTGCATTCAGAATTAATTCTATAGAGAGACAGAGACTTAGGGAGACAGAGAGGTGGGGACAGACTGCACTCCACGTGTGCTGCTCTACAGGTTTCCTCCTCCTCCTCCTGTTTGCCTCATCTTGAGGACAACGTTCTAGATCAGTGCTGTCCCATAGAATTCCCTGTGATGGTGGAAATGTCCCATAGGGCAGCTGCTAGACACACACAGGTACGGAGCTCTGGAAATGTGGTGAGAATGACTCAGGAGTTGAATTTTTAATTTGATGTCATTTAATTTGAATAGCCATATGTGACTAATGGCTACCATATTGAACAGGCAGATCCAGATCATTTGTTGTTTGGATAGCCTTGACTCTGGTATTATCTCTAAAATGGGTATAGAGGGCGGGCACGGTGGCTCATGCCTGTAATCCTAGCACTCTGGGAGGCCGAGGCGGGAGGATCATTCAAGGTCAGGAGTTCAAGACCAGCCTGAGCAAGAGTGAGACCCCACCTCTACTAAAAATAGAAAGAAATTAGCCAGACAACTAAAAATATATAGAAAAAATTAGCCGGGCATGGTGGCGCATGCCTGTAGTCCCAGCTACTAGGGAGGGTGAAGCAGGAGGATTGCTTGAGCCCAGGAGTTTGAGGTTGCTGTGAGCTAGGTTGATGCCACGGCACTCTACAGCCCGGGCAACACAGTGAGACTCTGTCTCAAAAAAAAAAAAAAACTTGCTGGAAATTGTGAGTAGATTAGTGGATAAGTTAGCTTTTGCTGCATAACAAACCATCTGACACTCAGTGATTTAAAATGACAACCATTTATTTGGCTCAAAATACTGTGAGCTGACAATTTGTGCTGAGCTCAGGTGGGTGGTTCTTCTGGTCTTGCCTGTGCTCATTCGTCTGTTCTGTGGTTGGCT